>APFE030889089.1:41770-60016 GCA_000404065.3 Pinus taeda | reverse complement strand
GAGGAGGCTGGACAAGAGAGGAATTTGAACCAATCTCGTTGTCAGCAGGGGGACGATCTGCAGCTGCAGAAAGATGTTGATATCCAACGGAGAGTTGGGGTGAGGGAGCCACGAGATTTTCGAAGACGTCGGAGGCTTTATCCATGAGCGGACAAAGGTGAAGGGGATGATTGCCTTCACAAAGTCTGCAAGGGATTCGAATCTTCCCTTTTCCTTTACTATTCCCAACTTATAAGGTAGCATCGCCGTGAGATTCAGAGGGCGATGAGGGGCGGGCCGGATTGTGGGACCATACTTCTAAGACCCTGGGAATGCCAGGACAATCGCGAAGAAGGTGGTCATCCTTGCACAATCTACAAGGAAAGTTGACCTTCTGCGGAGGAGCAAAAGGTGGCCCGACTGTAGGTGTACTCGAGGGGGTAGTAGCGCTTTTAGCCTCTCCCTTGAGAGCCTTGTTCTTCTTTGTCTTCTTCTTCTTCTTCTTAGCCACTTGGTTACTTGAGTCGAGGCTTTCACCAAATGAAGTAGAAGATTAGGACGTAGAAGTGGGCGTAGAAGGGGAGAAGTCCACCTTAGAATCAACATGAGGTTGTTTAGGTGGAGGGATTGATTGATCAATAGGTGAGACGACAGGGACTAGAGAGGTTGAGAAAAACCAAACAGGCAACCCAATGGTTAACCCTGGGAGGGACAACGTTGCCATGTAAGGAGCACCAACATTCCCGAGAGGAGGGAAATGACCAGGATTCCCGTTAGGGGGGGAACTTGGGTTGGTGAACCCCGAAAAAGTTTCCATCAAGAACGAAAAAGAAACCTACTCAAGTTAACGCGAACAAGACCTAACCAGGTAAATGTGAACGCGGTCGAATAAATTTTAAGACAAAGGAACTGAACTTGACCTTTTCATGTTTTAAGAGTCGAGAAAAGGACAAAAAGGTGACTCTAGTCGCCTTCGAATGTTTTGTGAGCCCGATGTGACAAACTGCTCAAGTGAACCTTTTCTTTTAAGGAGTCCGAAAAGGATCAAAAGAGACTATTTTGGAGAAACTAGGCAAAGGGTTTACCAGACAATCCGTAAAACTGCTTATACACCTTAGCGATCATATGAAAGCCAAGGACTTTCCGTACTGCAGTCAATCTTCCCGAATGCTGTGTTCGGTGCGTTACAGCTTGTAAGGCGGCAGACACGGCTTCCTATGGATCAAGGATGCAAACTTAGTGGAGTCTCCCCATATATACGCGACGGTACGTGGGAGCCCAAGTCCATGCTAGACCATAATCGAACCACACCAAGAGGAGTCACCCAACCTTAATGTGAGAACAAAGGTGACTAGGTTTAACGACGCCGGAGCACGTCTCTAGCCTAGACCTCTAGAATATTTTTGTTATGTTCCAATCCATTTTTAAGTAAATTCGGTTTATTTTATGGTTGATCTTTTAGTTAAGTTTCAGTTTAAGGCCCTACCATATGTGATCTTCCACAATTTCCTAGATGCAAGCTACATGCGAAAGAAAGCTATTTCGTTCGATGAATACTAACTACGAGAAGGTTGAGAGTTTCAATCAAACAAAACGAACTCAATCAACCAAACAACCTAATGCAACTAATGGAAAATAAACAAAACTTTTTCTTTTCAATAATGGAAATAACGAAAAGTTCTATTCCATTCACTATTAAATGAAAAAGAGATTATTTGATTCCTTTCTACAAGCACAATGCACTAGAACGAATTTTGAAAGATAACAACACTGAGCAAAGAAGCAAATTCACTCAATGAAGACTCAATGAAATCCCAAGACACTAAAAAAGTTCTCCAAATCGAAAGGAAAACAAGGCTTCTCACGAGCTATGTGACCTAAGCTCAAACAAAGCTAGAATGAAATCCAAGCAAACAAGAGCAAGTTGTTCGGAAATCACTCAAAAATACTTCAACAATCACTGAAGAAAATGTGAAAATCAATCACAAGGTTAACCGGATAATCAAAGAACCCAAAACTCCCACGGGAGGCTCGACACACATGGCCACTAGATGCCTTAGGGTTGAGGTGTGAAATCGATGGAAAGAGGCGAACACCCGGAGGACAAAGGTTGCAAACCAATCAAACAGGGCTTAAACACACTCCAGCAACTGAAAAATAGGTGGCAAAAAGCAAATCCAAGCTCAGACAGCAAGAAAAAGAAGTGGACCAAAAACTACACGGCCTGGCGCGACTGTCAGGTTGCAACTCACGCTAAACAGGGATTGGCGCGGGTTGTCAGTTAGCAACAAGGGCCACTAGCGCGACTGTGAAGGCAAAAAGCGTGCTAACAAAGTTTGCTAATTTCAAAAGAAAAATACGCAGTCCAGGGCTTGGTCACAGGCTTTAAAGCAAGTCAAAAGGCACAGGGCAGCAAGAAAATTCGATCCAAGGCTTTATCTAAGCAAGCAATCAAAAGAAAACCAAAAGAGCAAGACAAACTCCAAATGTTTAGTTGTAACCAGACCGGAGATCGACTGAATGGCTTTTGATCTACTTCACTACTGCAAAGCAATGTGTTCGAAGCTATCTGGCCATGTTTCAGACTCCGTCTAAGTTTACAAATCAAAACAACAAGCTAAACTCCCCAGTGGAGTTGCCAAATTGTTGGAGAGGTAAATACCCTCTACGGATAGAGGCGATCCCTACTAGCCCAGAACGGGTCTAGCAACAATCAAACAATGCTATCATGCAAGTTCCTAATTGAAAATAAAGAGTAGGTGATGAAGACCTACTTGAGATCCAACGCTTTAGTTCATAGAAGAGATGGTGCTCGCGTTCCTTTGCCTTTGCCGGTCACGATCCTCCACTATCCACGTGAATGGACACCTGCACACAAAGAGAACAAACACAAACACAAGCGTGAAATCTGATATATGAAATTATACATCAGTCAGGAAGGATATAATTCAACATCAACCATTACAAGTACAACGAGAATGGAACCATAATGATAGTCATCTATTATTTATAATTCAACAAAGGAGAATACAACCAGCGTCCTGATGTCAAGTCCTCCTTTCGCTGGGTGCTCAGCTACACAAGTCTTGCAAAAGCTTGAAGGGGTGAGGGACAAGCTCTCTCTCTCTTTAGTGACAAAGTTTCCTTACTTAGGGAAAGCCTTATGGATACAAAGAAGGCTTCTTGCAACTCCAACCTTTTGATATCTTCCTTTCAGCACAAGTATTGCCACAAGAGTCAAAGCTATTAGAACCAGAACTAGCTTGCTCAAGCCATGGGAACAAGCTTTTATAGATGAAAATGAAGAGATAAGGTCAATCCCCCACAATCATGGATTTGGCTTCATCACTTGGAAACTTCCATGGAATGGTGGCAAACAACTTTCCATCCAAGGAGATTCGAAGCCAAACCATCTTTACTCAACGTGGAATTAGTTTGGTGAATGAGGTGGACAGAACCTTCGGAGGTTTGAGTAGTTGAAATCTTTGCCCAAGATGGTTGGCGCGATTGCGACTCTGGGACAGAGTGCCAATGGCGCGCCCTTTCATTAGGATTTTCCCCATTGGCGCAGGCATAACACAGGGCACCAGATTTAATGCAAAAAGGGCTATTTTTAGGGGCAATGAGCAGGAGATGTCTTAAGGGCATGTGAAGCTCATGTTTAGATGTGAATAAGGAAAGTGGTTTCAAGTCTTGTCACTTCTCACAAGTCCCGGAATGGGTCCTCCAAGATGCGGGAGAGGGGTAACAGGGACGGTGACAAACGGTGACAAATTACTGTGTAACAGTTACCAATAATATTTCGTGGGTAGTAAATTTTATGACACGAGACAAAACTTGGCCTTTTCATGTTTCAAGAGTCGAGAAAGGGATGAAAAGGTGACTCTATCTCTTTTGAGGTTAATGAGATTGAAAGGACAAGTGCTCAAATGGACCTTTTCTTTTAAGGAGTCAGAAAGGAACGAAAGTGACTACTCTAGAGAACTAGGCAAAAGGTTTACCAGACAAACCATAAAACTGCAAATACACCTTGGTGATCAAATGAAAGAGAAATGACCAAGGACTTTCTGTATAGCAGTCAATCTTCCCGAATGTTGTGTTTGGTGTGTTACGGTCCATAAGGGGGCATACATGGCTTCCTATGGATGTAGGATGATAACCTAGTGGGGTCTCCCAATATATACTCGATGGCACTAGGAGCACAAGTCCATACTAGCAGCTATTGAGTCACAGAAGAAGGAATCACCCAACCTTAAGCAAAAACAATAGTGACTAGGTTTAATGACACCGAAGCATGTCTCTAGCCTAAACCTCTAAATAAGGTGCATTAAGTTCCAATGTGTTATTAAGTTCATTCAATTAATTATAGAGTTTATCTTGAATTAAGTTTCAGCTTTCAGGCCCTACCAAATGCATCTCAACAATTCCTAGGATGCAGCTACAATGAGTAAAGCATCAATTGTTTTGATGAACACCTACTTAAAGGAGGGTAGAAAGCTCATTCCTAAGTAAACACAAGTGAATGCAAACACTAAGAAACACAATGCATCAATACACTAAACTCACGATGCATCGATACTAGTAATAAAAGATATAGAGTTTGCTTTTCAATTTCTCAAACATGAAAATTTGAAATGCACATATACTTTCACTTCCGTATATCAAATGAATGAAATCCCCTAACTTTTTTTGTTTTAAATTTAAAGAGACAAACAAGCAAGTGTGAATTGATCGATCCAAACAATTGTGATCTATACTTGGTAGTGAAGAATCAAATCAACATAAAAAATTGGTTCAATAATCGACACTAAAAATCAACCAGCAAGAGAAACAAGTAGAAAAAGCTTCAATCAAATCAATAAGATGGTTGTGGATGAACCTTGGGTAGACAAGTAACCCAAGAAAATGGTCCAAAACACAATACTCACTCAATGAAATCAAAGAGACAATACCTTAATCTAAAGCAATAAAAACAAGCTAATGAGAGACATGAAACATCAGGGGATAAACAAGGCTGATGGATTCAAGAGGTAAAGCTGTAAAAACAACTTTACAGGAATCGTCGTAGGTGTTACACTGACAACTAGAGACTAGTCATAAGAATACACCTATTTTTAGAGACGTCATCACAGGTGTTACACTAACAACTAGAGACTAGTCGCAAGAATACACCTATTTTCCAAGATGGTCCGATTTGAGGACTCGTCGTGGGGATTAAGCTAGAAACCTAAGACGAAAGCCAAATTGTCACAGGCATGAAGCTAGAACATCAGCGACGTAGTCGTAGCTATTAGGCTATCTTCAACGATGATCTTACATAAGCAAAAGACAAAGTAAAATCACCTAAATGACACCAGATTGATCTTCCAAACAGTAAGGGGAATTCCCAGATTGACCCATGTAACCCAGAAAATTGATGGTTCAACCCCCAAAATTCAAGAGACACTAAGTCAAAAGACAAACTAAAAGTAAACAAGAAGAAAACATACAAAGGACTCCCCAGCGGAGTCGCCAACTTGTGATGAAGGAAAGTGTTCCCTCTACAGACATAAGAAACCCCTCTAGCCCTAGAGTGGGTCTAGTCATAGCAAAGACAAAACAACAATCAATTCCCTTAAATAGTCATCATTGGAGGCCGACCTCAGAATCAGTAATTGATGAAGTTTCCATTGTGCTACTCCAGCTTCCGTTTCTTTCTCCTTAATGAGAAATCAACCTAAAACACCACAAAAAAACAATAGAGCACATAACCAAGAACAATAATGATCTATTTACTTGTAAAGTCAAGGAGTCACAAGCTATCTAGTAGATTATACACAAGATATAGGAAATCGTCACTACTTGATTAAAAATGAAACAAGAGCAAACTTACAACCATGCCTTAACATTTCAAGTCTTCTTGGAGGGTCCAATCAGTATGTTCCTTTAAGCATTCACTCTTAAAAATGGGTCTCCCAATAGGAAAATATCTCTCTCTCACTATCAAGCTCTCATACAAAGCTAAGATACTCCACAACCTCTTATCAAACTATTAGCAATGACATACTCACACCAAAGCTATCTACATAGTCTCAAACCAAACTCAAAAGAACTAGCAAGCACTAACTCAAGAACTAAAAGAGCTAGCAGATCATAGCAATGGTGAGTGGTTTTATAGGAGGAGGAGCCTCCATGAAATGAGGGAAAGGGAGCTTATCCTCAAGGGAGGTTGCACAAAAGGTGGAACTACCATCCCAGAGGAGGAAAGGCAACCCAAACTAACCTAACAACCAGCTCTAGAAACACCCAGAAGGCCGACTGTTTGAACTAATTTTCCAAATTTGGATCGTCGCAGGTCATGAACTAGAAATCAACGACGACATCGCAAGGGAGAAATGTATTTGGACCAATCGTCACAATTAATATCTCGAGGACTTGCATTGAGCCCTAAAATTCGATCGTTACAGGAAACATGTGTACCTGCAACGATGTCACGACAATACAGTTCAAAACAGAGGATCGTTGCAAACTTAAAAGGGTTCACTTGTGATGATGCAAACGCTTTGGCAAAAAGGGTCAATCTTCAGTATTAGAGAGCACTTGTTTAATCTTCTTGCATGAGTGGGAAGATATGGACATGTGTTTTTGATGTATGACACAACAGAGGGACTGCGATGAGGTCAGTGACAAATTACTGTGTAACAAGCATATAAGGTAGATACTTTAAAATATTTTCTTCAAACTTGTACGAAATTTTTGTGATATCAAAGAGTTGTAGAAGGACTTTAGGAATTGATAATTCCATGGGCATCTAAAGAAGTATCGTGGATTGAGATGTGCTAAGTTAACAATTTACATAAACAGAAGGGAATTGGAAAGGAAATAAGGCTTAGTGCACAAATAGGAGATATGACATGGACCAAGTTATTTTAGATCTGGGATATGAAGCTAATATCCTGACAAAGCAAACATGGGAGTTAATGGGTAAATCGAAGTTGCAATGGTTACCTATTCAACTAATAATGGTGAATCAACAAAAGATTGTTCCTCTAGGAAGATTATCGAGAATTACAATGGAAATTTAGGGGGTGCGCACTACTGGTGATTTTGAAGTAATAGAAATTTTGGCTGACAGTAACCCCTATCCTACATTACTTAGATTGGATTGGGAATTTTCCAACATGGCTATAATCAACTTAAAGAAGAGGAAAAAGATATTTGAAACCAAAAATATGAGAGTGATCATTCCCTTGGATCCATCAGAAGGAGAAAGGTATATTGAACTAGTTAAAGAGGAGTACGACACAGATGATATAGATAACATCTATCAAATGACAGCAAAAGAGAAAGATTGTGTTAACCCTACTGAAGGCAAGTTGAGTTGATAACATGATAGTTTGTGTGCTTTAGATTCAAAATAAGAATTGGAAAATTGGAAAAATAGGTTACATAAAGTATCTACAAGGTGATGTGCAATAGTTGCTAAAGAAGTTCGTTGTATGATAGTTGAGGTATTTGACTTACCTTTTTATGATGGTTTAGGTTATATAAATACTTTTCTTGAAGAATATGAAGAACAGGTACCAGAGTGTCAAAGATTGTTAGCTTTGGATATAGCCCTAAGAGCTACTCCTGCTAGATGGTGGGGTACACATAAGAATAATATAGGAACTTGGAAATAATTTCGAAGATTGATATGGATGAGGTTTGGTAGGGTAGAAATAGAGTTGGAAGATAAATATGGTGGTCAAGTTGATCCTAGAGAGCACATCTAGTTTTTCATGACAACATGGAAGGAGATTCCATGAGAAGAACGGGTGCATGGGTTCATCCATACATTGGAGACAATTCCCCAAAAATGGTAGCTGGCGTTGTGTAGGTAAATCCTCTCCACGGACAGAGATGGTCCCTCTAGCCCAATGAGTGGGTCTAGAAAAAAACAAGACAATATACAAGACACTTTCCTATATTACAATCGAAACAAGAGAAGAGGAAGGAGACCTACCTCGCTCTAATGCTTAATGCACTCCTTTGTTGAAGATATTGATCACTTGCTCCTCAGGTTCAATCCTTGCTGCTGATAGCATTTGAATACCTTCAAATGAGGCCAAAGACATGACAAAGGATAAAAGTGGAACAAGCATAATCAAATGTAATCCACTTAACAAATCAAGGAGCATTAAGATAAATGAAGCATTTATGGAAAGTGAACCAACACTTGTATATATAATAAACAAAAGAGGAAGCATACAACCCAAGGCCATGATGTTAGTAGCTCTCCTTGAGTGAATGTCCAAGTTCAAGCTCAAGCTCTCCAAGCACTCCTTCTCCAAGCCAAAGTGAATAACCTTTAGGAATTATCTCAGCATAAGGGTGTAAATAATCAGAGACCAACCATTTGGGAATGGAGGGGGATGAATTTATAGACAGGAAGAGGGAGTTAGGATCTCACCAAAGATAGGGGAAGGTCCTCATCTCAAGGAGGAAGCTCATAGGGATAATATCAAAGGGTAATATTGAGAGAATTTGACCACATACACAACAAACATCATCCATCTCGTCGTTCTATAAGCCTCTAGATCATGAAGCTTGTCCTCCACTTTGGGAAAACTTTCATTTTAGGGTTTAGCACGAGTATCCAAGAAAAAGCCATGCTAGCAACGTGAGGCTCACATGGTGCAACCTTCCATCAGAATGAGAGAGCAATGTAACAGTCGTGCTGACCTAGAAATTAGGGTTTTGAGCTCATTTTTCTCAAGAAAGGGTCAAGGAAAACTTTCATTAGTTCTTTAGGCAGGATATGGATTGCATATTAGGATGGGTACAATACATAGTTTTCAAGTTTTTGACACTCTAGGGTATGACACAAGGAAGTGCAGGAGGTGTGACAAATTGTTGTGTAATAGATGCCCCCTAAAGCATGAAGGTAGAACAGATATTGATGGCTAAGATGCTTTACGAGCTAGTACAAGTACTAGAACAGACATCGTCAGGAGACCTACAAATCAAGGACACATATACATATACATATATAATACATTTGTAATATATATCAAAACATGAATCCATGATATGGATGCAACCATCCAAATAGAAAGGGCCATGTGAAAATATCCACGATATGGGCGTAGCCATCTGAATGAAAAGGATCTTCTGGAAGTCTAAGACCCACAGTATGGATGCATCCACCTAATATAGAAGGATCATCATCGTTATAAATATAAGGTCCCATGGTATGGTCACAGCCATCGGTATAGATGAAACATGTATACAATCATGAATAATACATAAATCCACGTAGCCTGAGTTATATCAAACAAAACGCAGGGTATTGCACTCCATCCCAACCTAATCAAAGTATGAATTTTAACATACAAATGGGTGTGTTGAAGTTGAACATGCTAGAAAACCACTTGATTACCAACCAATGATGTGAAACATTAATAAACATGAGAGAAACCACCAATAATGAAAATGTTTCTCAAGGTACGACAGTACAATCCATGAATGTGAAAATGAAGTTGAAGTTGAACACTCGTCGAATCATCTGATCAAAGGCTAATGATGAAAACATGTCATCAAATGCAAAGAACTTTCCATTAAGGCATGCAATCTCTAAGGTACTGAAAGGGATTTTCTAAGTCAACTTCCTGGATAATGAGCTGAAGTCGAAAAGAAATGACTCGTCAAAGGAGGGCCATAATTATTCCCTCATCATTGACAGGAAACAAGGAATAAAGTGGAATAAATGAGCATGATTCAGGACTATGGCAAAAAGTTAGACAATGTATAGGTAGTAAACTGCAAATAGGGCTTCTCTTGAACATATTGGCGACACGACTTCGGAGTGTGGTAGCATTTGACTGAACATAAGACCAAGGGTCATGACAACAAAGTGGAATAGTCAGATGAGAGGCAAAATGGATCACTCAAACCCGGAAGGACAAGTGACTGAGTGAGGATATCCCAAACCCGACATGAGAAACAAATGAGTGTCATGTTCAAGAGCGACATGCTACCTATATAAGAGATGTTTCACTTTCACTTTTTCCCCACTATTTCTAGTGAGTACCCCAATTATTTTTAATGACAATTTTGAAGGGGATAGCCCATGCTTTTCGTATAAGTTCATTCTTCGAATGAATCCATCCTAGTAATTTTTACGAGCCCTAGGAAGGAGAAACTTGGTCTCATCATGGTGACAAGTATTTCTTCATTTAATTTTTACGAGTTGGACGGAAGAGTAACTCGGTATCTTTTTCATATTTAGAGATTTTGAAAAAGATACGAAAAAGAAAACTCCATCAGGTCCCTTTTCGTAATTTGTCTCTCGAACCCAAAAAGGTAGAAAACAATATTCGAGAGAACCTCTTGACCATGTCGACCAAGGTGTTCATTTTTCGTAAATAGTCAATCCCAACCCGAAAAAGGGGTAAACGTATACTGAGACAACGTCAATTCATTTAATTTAACAAGTTCAAAAAGACAAGTACTCGGCGATCTTTTCATCTTTCGAGAGTCAGAAAAGAGCTTAAAGATGACTCCAGGGGGTTCCTTTTTCATTTATTTTTAACAAGTCTGAAAAAAGAGATAAAACAAAACTCATTGAATCGGTCAAGAATGATCATTGTTACCACCAAAAGAATCTATAACTACATAAAGACAACCACACATCACCGATATCGAGAAAAATAATAAAATATTGGTAAAAATGTATTTGAAAACCTATAAATAAACAAAAAATAAAAACATTTTACCATTTCACTTTGGGTAATTTGGAGAGTGTGTTGAGTAGGTAAATCACTCCTAGTGCACTCATCAATGATATGATCAATAAAGGGATTTGGATAATTGTCTTTAGGGTAGGCATGGTTGATATCACGGTAATCAACACAAACTGGAATTGTTCCCTGCTTTATAGTGACATGTACAATATTGGAAACCCTGTCTATCAATGGGATGGGGTAAATAAAACTAGACTTTAGATGTTTTTCAACCTCTCCCTTAATAACAGTGACCTTTCTAGGATGCATCGGACGAAGCCACTGACGAATGGACTTTTCATTAGGATAAGTGGGTATTTCGTGCACCACTATAGTTGGATCGCTACCAAGCGTTTCCTCATACGACCAAGCGAAGAAATCGGGAAACTCTTTAAAAAGGTCAATGTAAAACCCTGATATCTTCCAGAGAACAGGAAATCCCAATGTGGATGTTCTCAAGAATCCCAGGTTTCATGGAAATATCGATTGGTATCATAGCAATAATATTTCCCATATTACCTTCGTATAGAACTTTGTGCACCAAAACAGGTGTTTGAAGTGGATGCGTCAGGTTATGAGAAACAAAAGTCTCAAGACATGAAGAAATCTCACTAAGACTTGGACGAAATGAGGAACAATGATGAGCATCATTCCAAGGCATTTCTTCAAGAGACATAACCTCAAAAATACTCTTGTCAATGGGAAATATCTCGTTCAGGGGATCCAGAGAATCCCAAGAACCAATCCAAGGAGATTGTGAATATGCGTCTAGGTGCATATAAGAGTAGTATGATTATCAAGAGTAGTCATTAAAGCCAAAATAACTTCTTGATAAGCTTGTTCTAAAGGACTTAGCGACATCGCATCACCAAAAGAATCAACCTGATCGAGAGTAGGGATGATCCATGGATCACATGAGGTCAAGATCATGTTAACCGAGGCAACATGCGAAGGTGGGAGAGAAAAATTTCCCATTAAAGAAGAATATTTGAAAAGACCTACCCCCATACTCTCATAGGGAATATCAGTATTTTCCACATATGGGACATTTCCATTTGAAGAATTAGAAGAGAAAAAGGCCAATTGATCGACAACAACAATTTTCCCTTCATGATGAAAACGAAGGACGTGGAACAAAAAGGAAACCACACAAAACATGGCATGAGTCCAACTTCATCCAAGAATAAGGTTTTAATTCAGATTTTCATCTACAACTTCTACTTCTAATTTGACAGTTTTCCATTCCAAGGTGATGGGAGAACTTGTGAGAATCCCATAAGGATGGGATCCTCTTCCATCAAAGGTTTCTAAGGTGTTCAGAGACTGATTGAGAGTTGGATAATCGATGGATTTCCAACATGAAATAGACATGATGCATGTGGAAGCACCCTTATCAATTATAGTCTGATGAATCATCTTCCCTTTTATAATGACTTGGATTAAAAACGCAATTTGATGGGGAATATGAGGAACATGGTTTTCTAGATCAAAAGTGATCAAATTTGAATTTGCAAGATCAATTCTTCCTATAGCAGATAATAATGATTTTTGTTGCATTGGACATGTTTGGATAACTTCCAAGGCAGACATCGCTGAAGGCACTTGAGCTAGGTCTTCGATAATACTGTAATTTTCAGCAGCGCTAGCGTTCAGATTATAAGATTATTTCTGAAGCACACCTTTAGGAGGCGATCGAAGGACGGATTCATTATTAGGTATCTCAATATGAAGAGGACCAGAACTAGGAGGAACGTAAGTAGAAGGTGTATCAATGGCTTCCTCTTCCACCCTTTGCTTCTGAGGAGTTTGATAAACTTTCAACCTGGTGGCAACAGAAATAGGCACTCTTCCACTCATGTAAACTTGAGAACCTAAAGAGACAAAGGATTGTGGTTGTTCTACCAATTGGGTCTATTGTGATGGAAATGGATCTTTTAGTATAGTCAGGGTCCCTTGAGTGCCTTTTAAAAAGAGACTAACTTCCACATGATAGGGACGATCCTTGGTATAGTGATATTCCTCACAAATGAAGCAAGGATATTTAGGCTTACATTTGGAGACATCATCAGTAGATGACTTAGGAGGATCTTGTTTTTGGGTATCAAATTTTTCTTTTCCTTTACCCTCATTTTTACCTTTTGAGGCTTTGTTTGTTGCAGTAGACTAAATAGCATTAACCTCAGAGGTTTTACCAGGATTCGAAGAGGCTTACAAAGGAGGATTGGATGCAATATTGGAAATGGATTTTTGCTTTGAAGAAGCTTTATTGGAAGTTTTAGATACTGATCAAATAATGCCATCGATAGGTGGTATGTCCAAAGATTTAGAAGATATTGGATCTATGGACAGTCTTGGAGCATCAGGTAAGAGATCATATAACGTGCCAAATTGGGAATATACCAAATTTAAATATTGGGCATAGGAAATGGCCTGATCTTCAGTAACACAACCTCCCATTGCTATGTCTATAGAAATTTTGTTGATGGATGGTTTGGTAAACCATTCAATTAACAACTCATCAAGTATTTCAAACTTGATGAGGTGATGCCAACGTCACCATTCATGGATGTGATCGAAGATGTGGGTAGTAGTATCATGTTTCAAAGATGTAAGCAAATGGTACCAGTTTCATAACGAACGGGTAGTTGGAAGTGAGTAAGGAATGTCATTTCTAAAGAATTGAAGTCTTAATAGGTACCTCGAGGTAACTCGATGTACCATTTCACGACAGCACCTATCAAGGTTCATTGAAAGAGACGTAGATGAATAGATTCGTCAATCCAAGAATTGAATGAACACCGTAAGTGGTAAGTCATAACATGAGCATGGGGGATTTTTTACCTTTTCCTTCGAATTTTGGGCAATCGCTAGGAAGCCTAGTGGGAACTAGAGGCCAATAAGATGAATGAAATACTGGATCATGAGTGAGCCTTGACACATCCAGTAGTTCCAACATGGCTAGAAATGGAAATTGTGTGTTTAAAGGCATGGGAGGCCTTTGATAAAGCCCAACTTGTGGATTCCATCCTTGTTGGTATAGGTTTTTCCCCAAAGTGTCAGACTTTGACCATAAGGAGCTTGATATTGCCCCCACTGAGGGTTACCCTGACCATAAGGTGGATTATGCCCCTACAAAGTTGGGTTTTTACCAAGGTAAGGTTTATACTGTCCCACCATAGACTATTGAGAACCATAAGGTGGATAAAAATTTTGCGCGGCATATGGATTATAAGGTTGCTGCAACTATCAACCATGGTGATAAAACTGGTCACCCTGCTACTATAGAGGTTGACCTTGTGGCCGCAAGGGTTGACCTTGTTGATATAAAGGTTGGTTTTGCTGTTGTAAGGGTTGACATTGTTGCTACAACAGTTTTTGGTAAGGCCCTTGCTAGTGCAAAGGTTGCTGATATTGTTGCCAAGGTTGCCCCTGTTGTTTCAAAAGTTTCCCCTACCACTGTAAAGGTTGTTGTTGAAAATTTCCTTGAGGAATTCCTTGTTGGTACTGATAAGTTTCAATTGGGAATTGACTATATGCACCAGAAACAAGATTTTGACCAAGTTGCATATGAGGACCTACTTTTGGAATTTAAGGTGGATTTTGAAGTTCTTGTGAACCATATGGAACATCAGACTGTTGGTGGGGTATTTGGGCCAAATAAGGTTGTTGATACTAGACATTACTTGCTCCAGCTGGAATAGATCATCCAACGAGATTAGGAATACCACTAACAGGTTGACTGACTCCAATCATGTGAGTTTGTGATCCACTCACATGGGTTCCACTTGAGATAAGAGGGATGTTTGGAAATTGACCCCCATGCTACGAATGAAGTGGTGGCATAGTTTTTCCATTTGATGGGGAATTGAGGAACTTATAGACGTATTAACCGAAATTGTCAGTTGCACCGGGATTGTAGGTTGGAATGAAAGTAAGGGTTGTGTCAAAATAGTTGGTTGAATCAGAACTGAAGTAACGGAAGTTTGTACAGGGATATGAGAGGTTGCGTTAGGAATAAACAGACTAGAAGTAGGCATACCATTTGATGACCAAATTGGATTTTGTTATAACAAAGAAGCATTAGGAGTTCTTGAAACTAGTTGAGTCAAGGTCATATAACCAAGTGGAAGCATAGGCCCACTATTTTCAGGTGGTGGTTGAGATGGAACACTTCCTACATAAGGAAAACCTTCTGGTGGAAAGTCATATTTAGAACCATTATCAACACTAGGAGTGTGAGTAGTTGAGACTTCCATAGAACCTTAAGAAGAGGTTGGAAACTCAACTTCTAAAACCATGCGTGGGAATAGTTTGCAAGGAGGAATTTGAGATGGTCATGGAGATAACTCCAAAGGAACACCAAGTCAGTCGTATGGACTATAAGTTTGTTGAGGAGATATCACTAACATATCAAAAAGTGGATTCAGAGGGAATAAAATAAACCTTTCTAGACTCTCATGGGTTTATAGATCAGAATCTTGAGACAAAGATGAGTCTTGAGGTGGGGGATGAGAAGCAAGGGGTTGGAGAATTGGGACAATTCCAAGTTCAAGACCTTGAGCTTCAAATGACTATGAAAGTTCAGGGAAAACTCCTTGTGATGACCCTTCAGTATCAGATGATGAAGGGGAATGGTGAGGTGAATGCAATGTTTTAGCCACGATTACTTTCTCTCAAAATAAAAAGGAGAATAGATGATTTCTTGAGGGCTTTAAAATTGAAATTTACAAGGAATTACTCAATATGAGGTCAAGAAGCAACCACATGGGTTCAACATATTATCATTGGCAATTAATTTTATGACATAAAACAACAAATAAATAAAAAGGGTTATACTAGGCAAGAGGGTTTGCCAAGTATCCGTGAACTGCTATATACACCTTAGCCGAAACCAAGTACTTGACGTACGGTGTCCAATCTCCCCGAATGTTGTGTTCGATGTATCATTTTTACAAGGTGAGAGACTTGGTTACTTATGGCTAAAAGATAACAACCTATTGTGGTCTCCCAATATATACTCGACGGTATAGGGATCATAAGTACGTGTTAGCGCTATCTAATGCATAATCGTTCAGTGAGAGCATTATGATATACTTGACATACTGAAGTGCTCTAATATACCCAAAAGTACTGGAGAACCTTAGATATACTTCTGTATTGGAACGAGATTTCACCCCCGGGATACAATGCAAGCAATTAACGATAGTTATTATGTTTAAAGACACTGGAACATGTCTCTAACCTAGACCTCTAGATATGTTCATTAGGTTACAAATGT
Source organism: Pinus taeda (assembly GCA_000404065.3). Lineage (NCBI taxonomy): Eukaryota > Viridiplantae > Streptophyta > Pinopsida > Pinales > Pinaceae > Pinus > Pinus taeda. The sequence continues at coordinate 44,017 of APFE030889089.1, read as the reverse complement.
TTCTTGGGTTAATTGAGGTAAATTTTAAGTTTATCTTTAATTAGGTTTCAATTTTATGGCTCAACAATGACATCTAAATTCCTATGATGCAACTAAATGAAAAAGATGAAATATTTTCACTCGATGAAAGCTAAACTAATGAGGGAAGAGAGACAACCAAACAATGCATCTATCAAGCAAAATGCATCAAAACATATCTCCCTAACTATTCGAATGCAAGATGTAAGAAATGAAAACTATTCTTTCACTTTCATTAATTAAGGGAATGCCAAAATGAAATATTATGAGAAACAAAATCACTTTCTTTCACTAAGATGCACTAATATTTTTTTTCTTTTACTTTGATTCTAAATGAAAATTAATGCATAAGCAAAGGAAAAATGGATTTCAAAACAACTAAAATGAAGATTTCATTCACTTTGGTTTTGAATAAAACAAAAATCATTTCAAAAATACTTTAATGAAGAGATCCTTTCACTTTTATTTTTGAAAAAATGAAATCAAAACAAGCATATACTTTCAATTTCACCAAAGCAAAGAATTGTAATCTACATTTGACAATGGAGAAAAAGTAATTTTCAAAGTACAAATATGATCCAATACTAATGAAAACAACTTCTCAAATATTAATCGAAAGCAAGTTAAAAATGGTGTCTTGAGCACAGTAAAACTCCTAAATAGAGACAATTGATCTCACAAAGACAAGCCAAGTGATGAGTGAAGGGTAATCTAGACCTAGAAACCCTAGAATACAATCTAACTTCAATCACACACCAACAGAAGCAAAGATACAATTCCAACCATTAAAGGATAGTAATCAAGGCAAACACAATGAGATCACACTGGAAAAACACTCACAGAGGTTACGACACACTGAAAATGAGAAGAAACCCTATTTTTTTCTAGCCTCTGGGATCAGCGCGCTTATGAAAGGCAAAGCAGCATGATTGTTAATCCAAAATCAGCGCTTCTGTAAAACCAAAAAATGCGATGGGTGAGGAAAAGAAGGAAAAATAAAAGTTTCAAAAATCGTACCAGACTCAACACTCTCAAGCAAAAACCAATGAATGTATAAACCTACAGTGATGCACACAAGCTGAGAAATCGATAGTTGGTCAAACTAATCATAGGATCAGATCGAAGAAATGGATGAAAAGGTTATAGATTCCCCATCGAAATTGCCATTTTTGTGTAGGAAAATCCTCTCTACGGACACAGAAGATCCCTTTATCCCAATGAGTGGGTCTAGCAACAAACGAGACAATCTACAAGACACTTTCCTAGATTACAATCGAAATAATCATAGTTACTGATCAAATGGGAACTATTACCTCAAAACGAGTACTCGAGCCCAAAAATCCCAAAAAAACATGAAAAAACACCTTGAAATTGAAAAGCGTTGATGCTGGAATAACGTTCGTTTTTTTTTTTTTATATAGTAAATTTTCAATATTTTTTAAAGATAACATTAAAAAACAATAAAAGCCATTTTGTTGGTGCAAAAAACACCTTGAAATCGAAAACTGTTGATGCCAAAATAACTTCTTCTTTTTTAGGGCATATTTTCAACATTTTTTAGTAATGACGTTAAAAATAAAATATTGTGACTCTGAAGAACTTTAAATTTCCAATGATTTTCAAGCATGACATTAACGATAAAACATCACGTCTTTGAAAACCCTTAAAATTTGATTTTTACACATGACATTAAATTTAAAATATCACTTCTTTGAAAAACCTTAAAATTCCAACAATTTTCGAGCATGGTGCTAAGAAAAAATATTTATAATTGTTTTCAACCATAACATTAAAGATAAAATATCACAACTTAGAAAAACATTAAAAACCTTGACTATTTTTCAACCATGGAATTAAAACCAAAGATTATGACTACAAAACAATTTTAAAATTTCAAAATATTTTAAGCATGACATTATGGAAAAATTTTATTACTAAAAAAACTTTAAAAATGAACACCTGAATGAAAGAGTTATTACACAAAGAGTAATTTTTTTAAAATTCTAAATATATAACAATTTTGAAATCTTAGCCTAAGACAACTTGATACAATGTGAAAAAAATAAAAATCAACTATCAAATTGACACGCAATGTAGGTGATCTCAAACCATTGTAATGAAAACTTAAAGACCAACTATGAAATTAACACATTGTGGGGCAGACTCATTTCATTATAATGAAAAAATTAAAATCAACTATTAAATTGCACATAATGGGGTCAGGTTGCT
>APFE030889089.1:4621-32988 GCA_000404065.3 Pinus taeda | reverse complement strand
AACCATATATAAAAATATTTAAAAGAACATTGACAATATTGTGAAAAAAATTCTTAAAATAATATTGATTTTATTATATTATATACAAATACTTTGTTTTTTCTTTAATAATATTATATTATATTATTGTCACTTTTTTTCTTTTCACTTACTGGTTCACGGATACTTTGGTCAGTGGGTAGTCGCTACGTCCAGGGGTTTTAAATCTCTGAGTGGACGCCACCCGAAGGGCATCAACACCCCTCGGTCTATTTACTGACCTAACCCCAAGAGCTTTCGGGATTCGACCCTGTGACCTCCCATTGGCGAGGCACTTGATTTGACCGATTGAGCTAACTCTTGGGGCTAAAATTAACTGTAAACTGTGGCTGCTGGGATTCGAGCCCAGGTCTCCATGGCCACAACGTGGAATTCTCACCACTAAACTACAACCACTCACAGTTTTTTTAATGTTTTATTACTAACATGTTTTTATTATTTTCATTTTTGTCATGCTTTATGTTTTATTTTTGGTTTTATGTTTTTTTACATTTTTATAGGTTTTTTGTTTTTTTTTTGTATTTGATTTTTTTGTCATGTTTTTAATATTTATTTTTTTATGTTTTATTACTAACATGAAAATCACCAACATTTAAAAAAATTCTCCACACTTAATTCATTAGAAAAATTAAAGTGTAGAAACTAAGCCCTCTAAACAAAAAGGGTTAATGCTCATCAACACTTCTCAAAATCAAGATGAAAATCCCTAACAAAAAAATGTTCGCACTTGATACATAAAAAATTTGAAGTTTCAAAAATAAGTCCTCTAAAAAATTGTGTTGATGCTACATCAACACTTTTCAAAATCAGCGTGAAAATCACTAACATTTAAAAAAAAGTGTTGATGTTGCATCAACACTTTTCAAAATCAGCATGAAAATCACTAACATGGAAAAAAAAAAAATCATACTTGATATATAAGAAAATTTAAAGTGCAAAAAATATGCTTAAAAAAAGTGTATTCTAGCATCACCACTTTTCAAAATCGGGTGATTTTTTGCTACCTCAAAAAAATGGGTACCAGTTCAATTTCCCATTTGATCAATAACTATGTTAATAAGAGAAGAGGAAGGAGACCTACCTCGCTTTGATGTTATAATGCACTCCTTTGTTGAAGATCTTGATCACTTGCTCCTCAGGCTAAGTCCTTGATGCTTATAGCATTTGAATACCTGCACAAGAGGCCAAAGACATGACAAAGCATAAAAATGCAACAAGCGTAATCAAATGTAATCCACTTTACAAATCAAGGAGCATTAAGATAAATGAAGCATTGACACAAGCATTTATGGAAAATGAACTAGCAGTTGTATATATTAATAAAAAAAAGAGGAAGCATGCAACCCAGGCCTTGATGTTAGTAGCCCTCCTTGAGTGAATGTCCAAGTCCAAGCTCAATCTCTCCAAGCACTCCTTCTCCATAAAAGTGACAAACCATAAAAGTGCAACAAGCATAATAAAATGTAATCCACTTAACAAATCAAGGAGCATTAAGATAAATGAAGCATTGACACAAGCATTTGTGGAAAGTGAACGAGCAGTTGTATATATTAATAAAACAAAGAGGAATCATACAACCCAGGCCTTGATGTTAGTAGCCCTCCTTGACTGAATGTCCAAGTCCAAGCTCAATCTCTCCAAGCACTCCTTCTCTAAGCCAAAGTGAATAGCATGTAGGCATTATCTTAGCATAAGGGTGCAAATAATCAAAGACCAACCATTTGGGAATGGAGGGGGATGAATTTATAGATAGGGAGAGGGAGTGGGGATCTCACCAAAGATAGGGGAAGGTCCTCATCTCAAGGAGGAAGCTCATAGGGATAAGATCAAAGGGTAATATTGGGAGAATTCGACCACATCCACAACAAATATCATCCATCTCACCATTCTGGAAGCCTTTAGATCACGAAGCTTCTCCTCCACTTTGGAAAAACTTTCCTTTTAGGATTCAGCATGAGTATCTAGGCACAATCCATGTTCAAAGCGCGAGGCTCATATGGTGCAACCTTCCATTAGCACGAGAGGGCAGTTTCTTAGTCGCGCTAACCCAAAAATTAGGGTTTTTAGATCACTTTTCTCAGGAAAGGCTCAAGGAAACTTTTCATTAGTTCTTCATGGAGGATTTGGATTACATATCAAGATGGGTATACTACATAGTTGTCAAGGTTTTGGAACTCTAGGGTATGACACAAAGAAGTGCAGCAGGCATGACAAAATATTGTGTAACAGCTGGAAACATAACTTGGACATGGTATTGCGAAATGGGAAGAGATGATTGATGGGTTTATATTGAAATTTAGCTTTGAATATTATTGTCCATATATATATTCAGCCCTTCAGATAGTTAAAAATAATATTTTTTAGAATTAAATTCCACTCACTTGGTAGCCTGATTGGCTTACGCAGCTACAGAATGTATTGGAATACTAAAACATCATTGGAGAAGAAGATGAAGACCCTCACAATATTGACAAAGTAGAATATGAAGGATACCACGAAGTGAATGGACCTGAGTTAGAAATTCCTGATATAACAAAGCGATTGAAGACAAAGAAGTTTAATATAGGATCAGAAGAGGAGTCGAAGTTTGCAACAATAGGAAATTATTGGGGTGAAGAAACAATCAACAAAGTGACAGATCTTCTCCATGAATACTAGGAGTTATTTCCCACTAAGTTTTCATATATGAAGGGCATAGTAGGAGATTTAGGAGTTATGAAGATTCCTCTAAATGTTAGAAAATTATATATTACAAAGCAATGGAACACATAAAATATTGCAGAAATATAAACACAGAAAATGCATAAAACAGGAGGGACACAGATATACGTTGGTCACCCAGTTTGGGTTACGTCCACGGAGAAACAACCAGTCCTTCTTTTATTATATTATCCAGCAAACTAAAGAGATACAACCTACAACAAATCCACTGCAACTCCCTCTTTGCTCTCAATATCCTCTCTTTTCTTCACTCCAAATACAAATCTATATAGACGCAATACAATTCCCTCATATATATAGCGAGGGGTTGCCTTCTAGGGAAAAAAACCCTAAATTAGACATAACTTCTACCGTCAGATCATCCGCCTAATGAATGGCCCAGATTGACTAGAAATTACTATGCTTTTACAAGGCAATTTTAAATCTATTTTTAGCTTTGGGGGTGCTACCCCCGAACCCCTGCTGGGGGACCGTTGGCCCCCGGATCCCCCAGCGGGGGGGGATTAGCCCCCCTGCATTCAGGGGTGTACAATATTCCTGGGGTATACATCTGGCTGAGACCTTTGAATACAGAAGATAATCAGGCTCCACACCCAACACTAAAGCCTGATGCAAAGCCAATTAAGCAGATTCCTTATAGATTGAATCCAAAGTATAAAGAAAAAGTGAAGATAGAACTTGACAAAATGATAGCAGATGGTATCATTGAACTTTTGGAAGAATCAGAGTGGGTAAGTCCTATGTTGGTACAAGAAAAGGAAACACTAGGAGAAATCAGGATTTGTGTTGATTTAATGAAGTTAAATGATGCATGTATACACAACCCATTCCCTACTCCTTTCACTAATGAAGTATTGAACAACATACGAGGTCAGGAAGCCTATTCATTTACAAATGGATTTTTAGGATACCATCAAATTAGAATTGCACTAGAGGATCGACATAAGACCACCTTCGCTACAGAATGGGGTTCATATCAGTATATAGTTATGCCTTTTGGACTAAAGAATTCCCTTACCATATTTTCAAGAGTGGTTATTGCATCTTTCGAAGAATATATTCACAATTTTTTAGAAGTATACTTCGTTGATTGGATAGTATTTAGGTTATTGAAGAAACATGTTGCGAGCTTAAAATTGATGCTCAACACATGTAGGCAGTATCAAATTTCTCTGAATATCAAGAAGTGCATATTTTGTGTACCTTTTGGTATATTTGCTGGGACATATTGTTTGCAAGCAAGGATTGATGGTGGATCCTACGAATATTGCTATTATTGTGAATTTACCTCCACCAAAGATAGTGATAAAACTTCACATGACATTGGGATACAGGATATTATAGAAAATTTATCAAAAGATATGCACAAACCACTGCACCTATGGAGAAACTATTAAAGAAACATGTGACTTTTGAATGGAATGAAGAATTCCAGAAAAGTCTTGATATATTAGAGGAAAAGATGGTAACTACACCTATCTTGGGTTTTCCGGACTGGAATAAGGAGTTTCATGTTCATGTGGATGCTTCACGCATAGCATTAGGAGTGGTATTGGCACAACTTGGTGCAGGAGAAATTGATCACCCTATAGCTTTTGCAAGTAGAAAATTGTATAAAGAAGAGAAGAACTATACAACAATAGAAAGCGAAGGATTGGCTATGGTATATGTTTTACAAAAGTTTAGACATTATTTGTTGGGATAATATTTCAAGATGTTTATAGATTACTTTGTACTAAAGTATTTGGTCAATAAACATGTTTTAGGAGGAAAAGTTTGCAGATTGATATTATTATTTGAGGAGTATGAATTTGAAGTTGTTGTTAAACCAGGAAGACTAAATGTTGGAAATGATCATTTGTCAAGGTTAGAAACAGGAGAAGAACCAATGAATATAGAGGATAATATTCCTAATGCACAATTGTTTGTGATCAGAATAGTATATGATCACTTTGTTGATATTATTCAGTTCTTAACCACATGGATGGCTCCTTCAGAATACACTATGTAGTAGGAGAAAGAATTGGTCGTTAAGGCAAAATATTTTTCACTAATAGCAAGACATTTGTATAAGATGGGACCAGATGAAATGCTATGCAAGTATGTTCCTGAGCAAGAAAGATAGATAATTTTAACAGAAGCTCATAATTGAAATTATGCAGGGAAAGCTACTACACAGAAAATTTTAAGATCAGGATTATGGTGGCCTACACTATAAAATGATGCAGAGTATTGTCGAGCTTGTGATGTCTTCCAAAGAACAGGAAAACTTTCAAGAATAGATGAAATGCCACTAGTGCCACATGTAACATTGCAAGATTTTGATAAATGGGTTATTGATTTTGTTGGACCTATCAATCCACCAGGAAAAAGGACTGGTGTGAAGTATATAATCACTACGACTGATTATTTGAAAAGGTGGGCCGAAGCATAGCCAGTAAAGGATTGCAGTGCAGAAACTGCTACAAAGTTCATCTTTGAATAATATTGTCCAGATTTGGGTGTCCAAAGATATTGATAAGTGACCAAGGGTCACATTTATTGAATAAGACCATTGAAGCGTTAACTGAGGAATTTCAAGTTTACCACCAAAAGAGCACTCCTTATCGTTCTCAGGCAAATGGAATTGTGGAAGCATTCAATAAAATTTTGGAGAATGCACTGAACAAGGTATGTAATGTAAACAGGGATGAATGGGTTCTTAGGATTCCAGCAATATTATGGGCTTATAGGACTACACACAAAAAGTTAACAGGTCAGACACCCTTTAGGTTGGTTTATGGGAAATAAGTTGTGATGCCCATGGAATAAATTATCCCTAGGCTAAGAATTGCATCTTTTACAAATATGGAAGACCACAACATAATGGAAGAAAGGATGTCGCAGTTACTTACTCTGGAAGAAGACACGTTTATAGCAAGATTTCATCAACAAGTACAAAAAGTGAGAGAAACGTTTTGGCATGACAGACACATTAAGAAAAAGAAGTTTTAGGTGGGAGACCCTGTTCTCCTATATGATAGTAAGTGTGTGAAATTTCCAGGGAAATTCAAAACACATTGGCTAGGCCCATATGTTATTAAGTATATTACTGATGGAGGCATAGTGCAGTTAGTGAAGTTGAATGGAGAATTAATTCAGCGAAAATTAAATGGAATTAGGTTGAAGTTGTACAGGGACAACCCTGCCCCTATAGCTTCGCCCTAAAGAAGAAATAAGGAAAGTCTTAGTGTCACATGCAATTGAAAGTGGGCACTAGACTATAAACTATGTTGCAGAGAGAGATTTGATGAAGAAAGTACTTCGCTACAGTCAGGAATATGTCAAAGTTCAAAGGTGTGTTACAATAGGGAATGTGTTGAAGTTTGTCAAAAAGTAGAAATATGATCATTAAAAGGGAAAAGACATGCGTAAAGTTTCATTTAAGATGACATATTGGAAGAATTTAAGGATAGATATGCATTTAATGATGGAATATGAAAAAAACCAGGAGAAAATCAAATATAATGATTAGGTTCGAAGGCCGGAATCATTATAAATAGCTGACTCCTGCTCATATTAAGAAATTTTCTTAAGTGATTAATAGTGTGAAGAAGGTTAGGAGAATTCACTGTGTATTTCATCTGAGCAATCTTCAGTGGAGATTGTGGAATTTTCATAAGAAGGGAATGTCTGGAGTCATGGAAACCACTGATAAATCCACGCCAAAAATGAAAACACTCAAAGTAACATAACCCATAGTGGCAACATTGTTGCCACAAAAATAGCAGAAATCACCAAGGAAGAAAGAACCAAGAAAAAGCAAGACAAGAAGCCTGCCAAACCTATAAAACCTTAAAAGCAACCTGAGAAAGTCAATATTGTTGACAAAGAAGTGGAGGAAATATAGGTGAAGGAAGGTGGAATAGTGCTCATATCACCTTTTCCCTCATACATCCTACCAAGGAAGCCAAGTGCTAAACAAGTAAAGGGTTCCAAAGATGCGAAGTATGAGAATTTACACCACTATTGCTGGAAGTTGTGACATTCTCAAGAGATATTTTAGGGAAAATTTCAAGCTCAACTTTTACAAATTATGATTTTAATGACTGGAAGAAGTACCCTCAATTCACACCAGATTGATACTTGAAGCAGGTTCACTATCAAAAGAGCGGAATGACAAGATTGGAACCACAGTGGTGGAAAAATGGGTTGGCGCAGTCAGGACTGCTCAATATTTTGAATGTGTCACACTTCAGCAGAAGTTCAACAAACACAGTGTGTGTGCGAAAATTGGTGGTATTAATAAATGATGGACACATGTGGATGGGGAATAAGATCCCCATAGACCAAATGTTAATATGGAGGATCACAAGATTACCATACTAAGGGTGGAACCCCACAGAGGAGTTCATGGAAAAGGATAAAGATCGCACTTTGGTGAATAATATGAAGAAGAAGTATGGGCAGATCAAAGGAAAAAGGGGCTACGACATAAACTTGAACCGTGATGAAGCAGCATGCTTCACAGCAAACATTTTGGCTAGAAATATTATGAGGAAGTGTCATGCAAATGAAGTTCCTACATTAGTGGTGTCTTTAGCCACGCAGTTGCAAATGGAGTTCAGTATAACTAGGTTGGATACTTATGCAAGGAATTCCTAGATGACTTCCACTAGGTCTAAGAGAAAAGTACATCTTTCCACTACTCCTAGTTAATCTTGATCATTTCTATGTTAGTGTGGAAAGAGTTGGAGGACACATAGTTCCCTTTGATTCCTTTAGATGTATGTGAGGTTGTGAGGTATGCTTAGTTATGGCATTCCACTCAAGCATCATGAGAATAGGAGAATAGAATATTTTTCATATTATATCAAATGGATCTACACATGTTAGTAAACCAGCATTCGTTTTTTCGCCGAGTTTGCACAAATAGTACAACCCTGTGGAGAGGTTCAAGGCAGATTTTTATAAATTGTACATACAGGCGCGAGGAGACACAAAGAAAAAATGGCATGCATTGCAATATATGGTCACAGAAGATGATCTGGTATAATTAGTAGAGACATGGCCCAGAGAATGGATGACTCTGCCGAAGGAAGTAGGAGACAGCACAACAGAAGGAGAAGAGTTGCACACTTCATAGCATGGCAAAGCTAGTGGAAAAGATAAGCAGAAGGAATCAAAGGAAGAGGAAGACGAAGAATGACACCATGAAGAAGAACAACATGAGGAGGACCCTCAAGGAGGAAAGGATATGACTAAGGAAACAGAAAAGGTAGAAACAAAGAAACAAGGCAAAGCTACCATTAAGAGAAGAGAGAAGCATAAGGGAGATAAAACAAAAGAAATCACACCAATTGTTCTCACTAGGGGTGACCTAGATCAAATTAGAGACAAAGTTTAGTAGATAACAATGGAATGTTGGAATAGGGTGGAAGATCATTACGATGAGCTTATCACAGGTGTGCAGGAGAGGATTGTGGAGTTAAAGATTTTGGCATTATTAGTTAGATAGCTTTCACAAATAGAGGAAAGGGTTACAAAAGGAAGGTTGATAGAGCCTACCCTTCAAGCGAGGATAACATAGATACCTACAAGGGATCTACAATTTGAATAAGCAAAAATCTAGTAGCAGGCCAAGGAATGAACGCATATCAACATGAACATCGTAGTAATGTCATTACCAAGACTACACAAGTTGCACGAGGAGAGACGAACTAAATTTAAGGGAACAATAGACGTCGTAGCTTAATATACATGTGGAAAAGGAGCAGGTTGCACTGTGGCAGAAGCTTGAGCAGATAATACAAGAAAAAGAGCAAATAGAAAAAGAGTATTAGAAGCTCAAGGATGCAGTGAAAACAACATGTAAAGGAATTTTGGACCCTGATGTCTACGAAGAAGAGCCAGCGGGAGACAAGGTCGCAAAGCTTGGCCTTGCTGTTAAGGAGTAGAAGGTTAAAATTATCAAATTTCAAATCAAGTATGAGATGTAAATCAGTGAGCTGCAAATGAAGTTACAACCAACTATGCCACATGAGGTAAGAGACCAAAGAGATATTGACTTAAAGACTGGGATGACTAGCATTTCCACAACATTGGTAGACTATGGAAAATTGTTGGATGAGAGAATGAAAATTTGGAATTCATTACAGAAAGATCCAAATGTTCATAAACTACGGGAAGAAATGCAGAAAAAGAAAAATCAATTAGAGGAGAGTCACGAAGATGCAAAGATTTTGTCAATCTCAAAGAGGCTCGCAAAAATTAATGAATCCAAGGAGCTACAAAGTAAAATCAAAGAGTTGAAGGAGGAGAAAAGTTTGATAAAAAGGACTCAACCTTGGTAGGATGAGGCCCTCTAGCTGTCACAGGTAGTGGATGAGAAGCTACAGCAACTTCAACAAAGGGAAACAAAATTGGCAAAGAAGGTTGTAGAACATGTCACAGAAGCATTATTAGAAGAAGTGTGCAACGAGGAAAAGCAGTTGGCAGAGATTCTGCAACAATTCAACAAGACACACAATAGCATTGTAGACAAGATCAAAGGCAAAGCAACTGAGTGACTTGGGATGAGTCACACGTGAGTGTTTGGGGCTAGTTTGGTGTAGCCCAACTTGTCCAAATTTTGTGCAAGCAATTTGAATATTGTGTGTCGGGCACACAGTAGAAAGGATATCATGGAATGCAAAGTGTACTGCGTGGCAATGCAGCAGAGCACAACAAGGACACACAACAAAATCACTGTGTAGTATAGGGGCTTCACAGTGAAGCCCCTCCCTTTCTGTAAAAGCATATAATATTGTAAGATTTGAATGGTTTTGGACCATAGTCCTTGTATTTGGAAACCATGGTATTGGGTCCATGGTAATGTAATGATGTAATCCCTCTAGTAATAGTATATATATGGATGAATAATAAATAAGGAATGAATTGGATAAAAAATATGTTTATGGTTGTATTTTTGTGGTCTGTACTTCGGAGAAAGGGGCAAGGCTCCACAGTTGACTGTGCGGAGGCTTGGTTTTGTAGCTTAATGTGCATACAACCTGCAGTTGTGTGTTTCGGTGAAGAACTATTTGTTCTACCAAATTCTCTATTATAAGCAACAGTTCTTGTGGACGTAGTCCCACATTGGGATGAACCACGGTATAATCTACCTTCAAGTGTCAGTTTTCTTATTATCTGCACATTATTTCAGTATTGAGAAGTTTATGGATGTTTATGACATGTTCAAGTGATGAATGTAAGTTTGTGAAGTAATATATAAGTGTAAAGTAGTTCATGAATGTGAAGTAGTTTATAAGTGTTAAAGCATAAGAAAATACAAATTTACCACATTGTAATATCCCTCAAGGTTGCAGAAACCTGGTTCTGCAACCTCCCAATATCACTTCGGGTGAGACTACGATATTCTTGCAGGTCGTTGCCAAAAGGACCAATGATTGAGGGTTTTGTTGGTGCGCATTAAATTCTGAACCTGGATCAGCCCAACCTAAACCAACAATCTTGCCATTCACTAGTTAGAATTCCTAGGCCTAATCAAGGGCAGCCACCTCTAGTCTGTATATCCTACCATTAATCGGTTGAGGACTCCTAGGCCCACCGAGGCACACAATACCTAGATTTACCAAAACCCACAATCTGATTCAGAGGTCACTAGGCTAGTGGCTTTACCGAAATCCACAATATGGTTCATGGATCACTAAGCCATGTTTTCTTTCTTTCGGAAATCCACCTCACTCAACTTCAATCCATCCGGCAATCCAACTTAACCAAAACATGAGAAACCCATCACACTATGGTTATCCAAAAATGGCAAGGCTAGGCTGAAAGCACTATCACACTTGTAAAAACCCATGCCATGACAACAAAGAACCACATGCAATACCATATATGCCAAATCTAGCAAGGAAATCACACATGAAAATTGATACCTGCAAAGAATCCTATTGTAGGTACTTGATCCTAATCTTCCTTGCTTACTCCTTCCTTCCTTTTGCCTTCTTTTCCTTTCTTGATCCAATGCCAAAGTGATCCAAGAAAACTCTAAGTGTCCAAGAGTGAGAGAGAGAGAGAGAGAGAGAGAGAATAATGAGAGAGCTCCAAAACTTAACTAACAAAAGTTTACACTGACCAAGCCTGAGCAAAAACTTTCCAACTGATCCTCATAAGCCTTTTTATCAATGAGGCCCCTATTTTCTTCATTTTCCATTATTTTTGTTCATTTTTGTCCTTGCATGAAACCTGTGACCTTTCACCTTCCTTTTCTCCTAATTTCCATTATTTTCATAAATATATGCCAATTAATTCCACTTTGCCTTTCCAAATATTTTGTTATTTCCTTTGCCAAATTCCTTTAGCCATAATAACTAAAATGAACACCCACTAAGATGTTTTTCCCACCATTCAACTTGGACTACGTGTCCCATGACCTTGTTCTATTTTTTTTTATATGTACATGGAATTTTCAACCAGGGTTGTTACAAAACCCTCCTCCTTGGGGGAACACCATCCTTGGTGTTCAATGACACTCATAAACAGCAAGACCGTTGCAACTAAACATACTGCCCATGGAGATTTATAACTTAGCTCGTTGTGGTATTTACAATGACCATTGTTGTAACATGATAAACATATTGTTTACAATAGTAGCAACCTTCTCACATGCAACCTATGACATTTCACCTTCCTTTTCTCCTAATTTCCACTATTTTCATAAATAAATGCCAATAAATGCCACTTTGTCTTTCAAAAGCCACAGCCATTGCCTTTGCCAATTTTCATAGCCATAATAAACTGAATGAACACCCACACTAGAATTTATTTCCCAACATTCAACTTGGAATACGTGTCCCATGAACATGGTTATTATTTTTCCTTTATTAACTTTTATTACATGGATTTTTTACTAGGGTTGTTACAATGAAGTCTTATTTCTCTTTAATCAATTACATTAAAATTTTATATTCTCTATAAAATTTTGGCAATTGAAGTCCTACATTTTGGTTCTTAGGAGGATATTTGGATCCCTCGAGTTGGCTTTCATTATGAACAAGAGATGATAAGTCTAATTGATTAGGTATACTAGGTTTTTTATTTATCTAAACAAAAATATGGAGGAATTACTCTTGCAACATTGTGTACAGAGGTATCAGAATTATGAAAATTTCAAAATCATAGACTTAGGTGATGAGATTCGATGACAAGAGAAACAAAAGGCATGCCTAACTAAGGTTGCTACTATTGTCAACTTCTTAATAGATTTCATGTTAATATGAATTGTCGACCATCCACTGATATTGCATATAAGATTGCATACAAATCAATGGAGTATAATTTTTATTTTTAAGAATTAATAGAATTAAGGAGAAATACTCAAATTTAATGTAATTGATTAAAGAGAAATAAGAGTTCACTGTAACAACCTTGGTAAAAAATCCATGTAATAAAAATTAATAAACGAAAAATAATAACCATGATCACGGGACACATATTCCAAGTTGAATGTTGGGAAAAAACATTCTAGTGTAGGTGTTCATTCGGTTTATTATGGCTATGGAAATTGGCAAAGGAAATGGCTATGGCTTTGGAAAGGCAAAGTGGCATTTATTGGCATTTATTTATGAAAATAGTGGAAATTAGGAGAAAAGGAAGGTGAAAGGTCACAGGTTGCATGTGAGGAGGAAAATGAAGAAAAATAATGGAAAATGAATAAAATAGATGCCTCGTTAATAAAAAGGCTTCTGAGGATCAGTTCATGGCTTTTGATCAGTTCAGTTTTGGAGCTCTCATTTTATTCTCTCTCTCTCTCTCTCTCTCTCTCTCTCTCTCTCTCTCTCTCTCTCTATCTCTCATACTCTTGGACACTTAGAGTTTTCTTGTAGCACTCTTAGAGGAGTGTGGAATACTTGGAGTTTTGGAGAAAGAAGGAAAAGGAAGAGCGAGAAAGTGCAAGATGACATCGAGATCAACAACTATAGTGGATTTTACTTGCAGGTACCAAGTTGCATGTATGATTTCCTTACTAGTTTTGGCATGCATGGCATATGCATGTGGTTTCTTGGTCATGATCTTTCATTGGCATGGATGATTTCCTAGATTGACAGTGGTTTTTCCTAGCCTTTCCATTTCCTACATAGCCATGGTGGTGTGGGATTCATTCCCTTTTTTTCTGGTTGGTTCTCATGTTCCTTTGGCCGTGGGTTGAGTTATTAGTTCCTGGAGCCTTGGCTGGACAAACTCTCTGGAGGCCTGTAACATCTTGGGTTGAGCTATTAGTCCTAGAGCCTTGGTTGGATTAACGCTCTAGAGCCCTTGGTGGTTTGAGTTACTAGTCCTGAAGCCTTGGTTGGACAAACACTTTGGAGCCCAACAACAATTATGGGTTGAGTTACTAGTTGTGGAGTCTTTGTTAGAACAAATGCTCTCGAGCCCTAGAGAGCTTGGGTAGAGACAAATCTAGTGATGGTTAGTGATTTCTAACCGTGAGGTGGAATCATTGGTTGAGGGTTGAGGTGGTTCGGCCTTTGGAATCCCTGGTTTGTTTTTTATGGATTTTTTCTATGAGAACCCACATTCATGCCTGGAATATGGCATGGAAGTGATTGGTTGAAGAGAGACTTGGTTCAACAAATATATGGTTGGGTGGAATGTGGAAGTCCTAAGCCTAGTTGGCCTTTGCATTCATCAATAAGAGTTGTCTTTATCCTTGGTATTTTATGGGTAAATATACTTGTTTATATGTGGCTTATATGGTTGTTATATCCTTGATATTTCTATTGGTTATGTTGGTTATGAATGAGTTATATGACAGTAATAATGTATGGCTTTTGTCATTTTTTGGTTAATCACTGAATGTACAATGGATATATCGCTTAACAGATGGTAATTAAATTATGGTGATGAGGCATCAATGCTTCTTAGTGATTCTCAAATAAGTATGAGACCCCTATGCTCATATCTATTGTTTAAACATATAGAATGCATATTTTTGACATGTTTGACAAAATGTTTGTCATGGCTAGTAGGGGTCTAGTCAAGTCCTTGTTCAAATATTTACATTTGTATCATTGTTTTTAGGTTTAGTTTCATGGAGTTCTGGGTAGTGGCCTGACCCTTGGCCTTGAAAAAGTGGCACAGAATCTGGAGTCGTTGGCACAGAACTACCTAGGAAAGTCCCTAGTCACATGCATACATTGATGTGGGAGCAAATAGAGGATCCCATTTGTATGCATGCCCAGGTCAAGGGAGCGACTGAGGCTTTAAGGTAGTAAAATTTCAGTTTTTCTCAAGGGTTGGTCACATGGATGGGTTGGATGGCTCCTGGGGGTTTTGTTGCATGTGTAGAAGGTTAGGTTATTTGTGTTTCATCGGTTCCACTTCCTTAACTGCTACATGGGGATTTGAATCATATCATAGTAACTCTTCATCAAATGTTTACCCCGGTTGGCCGGTTACTTGGGTAGATGTGGGAGGAGGGTATTACAGAGTGGTACCAAAGCATGGTTATGTTCTCCTTGGGTGATGTCTAGTCTCTATTCCCCTTGGGTGAATGTGTCATCATATGTACATTTAAATTGCATATAGGTCCTTGTGCTTATTGTGTATGCATGGAGTTGGTCATGATTGCAGTGGTGTCAGCATATGAAATTTGATGGTGTTGTGGTTGTATGTGGTCGTCATGAGTGTATGTTGGTTATGCATTTCAGTGCTTATATATTGTTATGCATACATTGATGTGGTTGTAGTTGTCATGCATGAGGTCATAACATGTGGTTGGTATGGTCATCCATTGATTACTGGATAATGGTTGAAATGATCGATAAATGTTGATATGATTATGTTTATATGTATATATTGCGCTAATATGGCTGGTCTTGCAGATGATATATCCTCCTCGAAGTAATAGCCTCATCCCACATCTACCCAAGTAACCAGCCAACTGGGGTAAGTATGCGACAAGAAGCCATTATAATGGGATTCAACCTCCTAATTCACCTTAAGGAAGGGGAATCAATGGAAACACACCAAACAGACCTTCCACGTTAGCAACAGAACTCCCAAGAGCCATCCCAACCACTCAGGTAACTAGCCCTTGAGAGAAACTAAATTTTTAGTGCATCAAACCCCTATACACTCCCTTTATATGGACAAGGGTGCATCTGGGAAGCTCTAGAAGCTCCCACAGCAAGGGCAAGGGAGCTTCTGGGAATTGTTTTCCCCAGTGTTATACTAGCAACTCTGGGATTTATGCCACTTTTTTCATGCCCAAGGCCCAAGTCACTCCCTAGAAGTTAATGACAGGTTCAGAAATGAAATTTCACAGTGGAACAAAGATACATTTTCAAAAACATCAACAAGGACTCAATTGGACCCTACTATCCATGACAAGCATTTCATCAAACATGTCACAAACATGAAAGCTACAGGTCTTAACAATAGAACTGAGAATAGGGGTATCATACTTATTTGAGATTCTCTATGAGGCATTTTTTCCTTATCACATTAGTTGCATTATCATCTATTAAGCCATAGATACATTGTTCATTCATTTACAAGTAAAAACATGATGAGATCCATACATAGCCACTTTCATTATACATTTTCATAACCAACATAATAACAATAGAAATGCCAAGGGAACAACAACCATATAATCCACATATGAACCAGTATAATACTCATGAATTAACAAGGAGAAATAACCTCATATTATTGATGCAAAGGCCAACTATGTTTGGGACTTCCATGAAGCACCCGACCATAGATTGGCTGAACAAAATATGTTTCTTAGCCAATCACCCCCATGCCATATTCCAAGCATACATGTGGGACTTCAAAGAAAACTCAACCAAGGCTTCTTGAGGCTAAACCACCTCACCCTCATCAATAGAACTAGGCTTTAGCACAATCCTTCCCAAATCACTAGGCAATAAAACAAGCATGGATTCCACCGATTTTCTCCACCTACACCATGAGGAATTTCATTGCTCCTAGTCTCTAGGATTTTGCTGTAATCCACACCGAATCACTAGGCCCTAACCAAGACTCCATCCTCTAGGCTTTCTCATATATCCATGTTGGGTGTAGCCCAAATTGGCCAAATTTTGGGAAAGGAATCTAAATTTTGTGGGTAGAGCGTGCAATAGAAAGGATTTCGCGAAGTGTGAAGTGGACTGCACAGCAGAGTAGTGGAGCATAACAAGGACAACACATCAAACTCACCATGCATTATAGGGGCTTGGTGGAGAATCCCCTACCTTTTTTCAAAGCATATAATATTGTAAAAGTTGAATGGTTTTCAACCATAGTCCGTTATATTTTGAAAATCATGGTGTTGGGTCCATGGTAATGTAGTGATGTAGTCCCTCAATGTAATAGTATATATAGGGATGGATAATAAAGAAGGAAGGAATGAATTGGATCAAAATATATGTTTATGGTTGTATTTTTGTGATTTTTACTTTGGAGAAATGGGAAAAGCTCCGCAGCTGAGTGTGCAGAGGCCTAGGTCTATAAATTAGTGTAGGTTTTAATCCTGTACAGAAATTACCTACATACAAATTCCAAAACAAAGAAAATAAACAATGTGAGAGCATAACACATATACAAAGAGACTTTCCCCTGGATCCCAAAACCAGGACTACCAACTTCATTTTTCATTGTGTTCCTTTCAGTGTTACAATACATATTTATACATGTCGAAGCATCTAATACCATGGACCAAAAACCATCGCATCCAAAACCATGGACCAAAAACCATCGTGTCCAAAACCATGTGCGAAAATCATGCACAAAACCATAGTTAGGTCTGCCCAACCTAATATAGGGTCCAAAAATAAAATTTTCTAGGGCGTTGCCCCGGACCCCATAGAGTGGGGTTACCTGCACCCCTCAAACCCCCTGTGACTCTCCCCACTACAAAATCGCTGCAACAAAGGAGGGGATCTGCCCCCCTCTAACCCCTCGGTTAACTACATTGGCTAGTCGTGAAAAGAATATAACACAACCCAACATTGTCCCACTTGTTGTTTTCTTTCCACAGGGGGCCACAAGAGAGCTTATTCATTTATCCAACCCTACAATGCCCATTTTTTCTCTACACCAAGAGAACTTCTCAGAGCTCACATATTTTGTCAATGCATCTACAGTATTCTTCAAAGTGTCCACATTTACCAACAACACCATTTTCTCTTCTATCATATCCCTCACAAAGTGATACTAAACATTAATGTGTTTGGTCTTTGAATGATATGCAGGGTTCTTTGCCAATAAAATTGCACTTTGGCTATCACAGTCTATCCTTATAGCTCCATGTACTAACCCCATACTTAAACACAATCTCTGCAACCAAATTGCTTCCTTGCTTGCATGGGTGGTTGCCATGTATTCTGCCTTTGTAGTTGATAGTGCCACTACAGATTGTTTCTTACTCATCCAAATGACTGCACCTCTAAATAGGTTAAACACATACCCACTTGTAGATCTTCTCTAATCCAAATCTCCAGCCAAGTCTGCATCAACAAAGCCATGAATATCCAACACTTTGTCCAATATTGGTCTTCCTTGGTAGCACAAACCATAATCACTAGTGCCACGCAAATACCTAAAAACCTACTTCATTGTTGTCCAGTGCTCCTTCCCTGGTTTTGACATAAACCTACTCAATACTCCCACTGCATGTGCAATATCTGATCTAGTACAAACCATTACATACATCAGGCTACCAACTGCACTTGCATATGGAACACAGGACATGTCCTCTTCCTCTTCTTGTGTCTTGGGACACTATTCAACAAATAACCTCACACCTATAGAAATAGGAACCTTCACCAATTTACTATCATGCATATTAAACCTCTGCAGTATTGTCTCGACATACTTCTCTGGTTTAATCAGAGCTTCCTCTTTGCTCGATCTCTTTTAATTTCCATGCCCAAAATATAGTTTGCAGCACCAAGATATTTCATGTCGAATTTGGATGACAATTGGGTCTTCAAATCTTGGATAGTTTCTTTTTCATTTCCAACCAACAACATATCATCCACATACATGATTAGATAAATAACACGATCACCAATTAATTTAAAATACACACAGTGATCTGCTTTGCTTCTGGTGAAGCCAAGTCCCTATATAAATGTATCAAATTTATGATACCACATCCTTGGTGACTGTTTTAACCCATATAGAGACTTCTTTAACTTGCATACCAGTTCTTTCTTACCATTCACTGCAAAGCCTTCAGGTTGCTTCATGTAGATTTCCTCTTCCAAATCCTCATGAAGAAACGTTGTCTTCACATCCATCTGTTCTACCTCAAAATCAAAAGCAGCAACAACAAATAAAAGTAATCTAATAGAAGTTACCCAGGCAACAGGAGAAAAAATATCACCAAAATCAATTCCTGGCACCTGGGAATAACCTTTTGCTACCAACTGAGCTTTGTATTTCTCCACCTTTCCTTCTGCATTTGTCTTCTTCTTGAACACCCATTTTCTACCAATGGGTTTCCTTCCAACCGGCAACTCCACCAGATCCCAAGCCTCATTTTTGCGCAAAGATGCCATTTCATCAACCATGACCTATATGTAGAGTTTTCCATCCTTTGAATCTACTGCTTCCTTCATAGTTCTGGGATCATCATCAGTAACAGATTAAGCAAAATTTGAACAGAAAGCAGATTGGCTATACCTTTCTGGATGCCTTCTTTCTTGAATTGATCTTCTCACACCCGAAGTTTGTGCTTCTTCATCTTCTGATTCCTCATATGTCGTAGAGTTTGATTCTTCCTCTTTAAGCTCAAACTCTTTTTTCTCAGGTTCCTTTGGTTGGAATTCATGTTTAATAACATCTTTTACCTCTCTAAACACCACATCTCAACTGTACACAACCTTCCTTGTTATTGGGTTCCAAAGCTTATCACCCTTTAAACAATCCTTATACCCAATAAAGATGCATTTTTCAGATTTACTATCCAACTTGGTTTGTTTCTCCTTTGGAACATGTACATATGCATCACATCCAAATACCCACAAATGTGAAAGAGAGGGTTTCTTACAAGTCCATACCTCTTGTGGACTCTTACCCTCCAACGCTGATGAAGGTGATTTGTTGACCAGGTAACATGTCGTCTCCACCGCCTCTACCCAAAATTGTTGTCCTAACCTGGCATCACTGAGGATGCTTCTTGCCCTGTCCATCAACATCTTGTTCATTCTTTCTGCAAATCCATTATGTTCAGGTGTGTATGGATTAGTCTTATGTCATACTATACCACACTTCTAAAAAAATTATTCAAATTCCTTACTACAAAACTCTCCACCATTATCTATCCTCAACATCTTTATCTTCTTCTCTGTCTGGTTTTCTACCAGAGCCTTAAATTCTTTAAACCTGTCAAAGACTTCAGATTTCTTCTTAAGGAAATATATCCATGTATTCCTTGGGAAGTCTTCTATAAATGATACATAGTACACAGACTTACCCAGTGATGGAACCTTCACAAGTCCAAACACATCACTGTGCACAAGTTCTAATATTTGTTTTTCCCTCTTACCACCAGAGGGGAAACTCAACCAATTTTGCTTCCCATATACACAATTTTCACATAAATCAAAATCCAGAGAGCTATTACTCATACCTTCTACCATACCTTTACCGTGAAGTATTCGAAGGCCCTTCTCTCCAATATGTCCAAGCCTTTGATGCCACATCATGGTTTTCTCTCCAAAGGCCACTAGATTTTCTGCTCCACTTTCAGGAACCACAGAGTTGTTGCACCCATAAACAATAGTGCTACCTTGCAGCTTGTACAGAGTTCCAATCCAAACTCCCCACATCAATACCAGTGCTCCCCGAACCATCTTGCATGTATCCTTCTCGAACACTGTTTTTACGCCTACATCATCCAACTTTCTTACAGAAATAAGATTGATGGCTAACGCAGGAATATACAGAACACCTAGAAGTGTTCTAAACCTTCCACCTTGCAACTTCAACGTTACTTTTCCACGACCAACGATTCTAGCCTTCTTGTCATCCCCCAAGAAGACATCACCACCATCATATTTCTCATACTCAAAAAACCACTCTCTATGGGGAGTGAAGTGAAGGGATGAACCTGAGTCAATCAACCATGCCTCATGATCTACATGTGTACATGAAGAAGCCAAGTACGCATCCCCACCTTCATCTGAGGTGGTTTTCACCTTTGCAGAAGGAGCATCATCATATCCCTTTCCTTTATCATGAGATTTAGATTTACAGTCCCTTTTGTAGTGCCCTTCCTTTCCGCATTTCCAACACACCACCTTTACAGGTTTTCCTAAAGATTTAGAGCTCCCTCTAGATTTAGATCTCCCACTCGATGACTTATTTTTGTTTCTGTTCTGAGACCTTCCTCGTACAAACAAGGCATCACCATTCTGGATCTCCATATTTTACCCTCTCATCTCCTTCGTCAGCAAGGATGAGACTATTTCATCAAACTACAAGGCAATTGCATTGCTATCTATTGCAATATCCAGACTATCCCATGAATCTAGTAGAGAACACAACAAACCGATGCACTTATCTTCATCTAAAATTTTAATATCAACATATGATAACTGAATTACCATAGCATTAAATGCATTCAAATGCTCTGTCACCAAGCCTCCATATTTCATCCTCATGCTATACAGCTTTTTCCGTAGGAACAATGTATTCACCAGGGACTTAGATTGGTACAAATTCCCTAACTTCTCCCACAAAGCCTTCACCATAGCTTCCCCTGATACATTCATCAATACTGAATCTGAGACACACAATCATATTGTGATATTTACCTTCTGATACAAATTCTTCCATTCTTCATCAGACACTCTCATTGGTTTAGTACCTAGATCTACCGCGATCCACTAATATTTATCCACCAACAGATCCTCCATCTTGAGTTTCCACAACTCAAAACTCTGACCATTAAATTTCTTGATCTCTATCATTCCACTGCTCACCATCTTCTTTCACCACCAGAATCGATCTCACAGATCTCCCACTGAACAGGGTCTACCACAGGCCCGAGCAAAACCCCTCAGTGACAAAGGCGTCCCCTTGAAGACAAAAACAGCTCCGATACCAATTGTAGGTTTTAACCCCGTACAAAAATTACCTGCATAAGAATTCTAAAACACAGAAAATAAACAATGCGAGAGTATAACACATAAAACACATATACATAGAGATTTTCCCTTGGATCCCAAAATTGGGACTACCGTCTTGATTTTTCATTATGTTCCTTTCAAAGTTATAATACATATTTATACATGTCGAAGCATCCAATACGATGTATTGAAAACCATCACATCCAAAACCATGGACCGAAAACCATCACGTCCAAAAACATGTGTGAAAATCATGAACAAAACCATAGGTAGGTCCGGCCAACCTAATATAGAGTCCAAAAATAAAATTTTCTGGCGCGTTGCCCTCAGCCCCATAGAATGGGGTTACCTGCACCCCTCAACCCCCCTGTGACTCTCCCTGTTACGCAATCAACCCAACGAAGGGGAGGGGATCTTCCCCCCCTATAACCCCTCGGTTAACTACGTGGGCTAGTCATGGAAAGAATGTAACACAACCCAACAATTATTGCGCAGAAAACCTGTAGCTGTGTGCACAAGTGAAGAACTGTTTGTTGTACCAAATTATTTATTATAAGAAACAGTTCTTATGGATGTAGTCCCACATTAGGGTGAACGATGGTAAAATATGTGTCTTCATGTGTTGATTTTCTTATTATCTGCACGTTATTTCAGTACTGAGAAGTTTATGGATGTTTATGATATGTTTAAGTGATGAATGTAAGTCTGCGAAGTAATATATAAGTGCGAAGTATTTCATGAATGCAAAGTATTTTATAAGTGTTAAAGCATAAGAAAATACAAATTTACCACATCATAGTATCCCTCAAGGCTGCAGAAACCTGGTTCTACAACCTCCCATAATCACTTCAGGTGAGATTGTGATATGCTCGGAGTTCATTGTCGAAAGGGCCAGCGATTGAGGGTTTGGTTGGTGTGTAGTAAAACCAAAACCTAGGTCAGCCCTACCTAAACCAAAAAATGGTTCTATTACCGAGACCAGGATTTGTTTGAGGGATATGTTTACATGGCATCTGTCAAAGAAATAAATCAAAGAGCGGGTAGAATAGAAGGAACGCGAATTTGCATAAAAAGGAGAATAGAAGCCCTCGTATTCCGTCTAAAAGGTTGTTGGAGAAGTATATTTTTGAAGGTCAATATGAAATATTCTTCGATTCATTTCATGTTGAGATCTATGACTGGATATCAAGGTTATCTGAGAGAAAGGATTGTTTTAAATGAGACAAACCTAAGAAATGGACTCTTGAACTGATAGAGTGACTCAAGAATACTAACAATAGGATATCAAGAGCTATTGATTTCTGGATTGATAGCATTTTGGGAGGATTCATTACTGAATTTGCGGTAGACTCGATTGTGTCCTACAGTGAAGCAGAATGGAAATTTTTCGAAGGACCGTGAGGTAAGTTCTTGAGATCTCTAAAACTCTGGATTAATAAGCTTTTGTGCAAAAAGAGGATTTTACGAATGTAGTCATATTATTACTTACTTATGTTTGGAAGAAGATCCGAAGAAGAAATTGAAAAAAATGTGAAATGGAAAAAGATATAGAATAGACACCAGAAAGAGATCTCGTGGCCAAGATCCAAAGACTTTTATAGAAACTGACTATAGCCCTCTATTAAGTGAGTCTGAAAGTGAAGAAAACCACCCTAAGGAACTCGATAATTATCTTTAGAGCAGGCACAATTGATATTGTAGTAATCAACACAAACTGGAATTATTCCCTGCTTTTTAGTGACAGGTATGATATTGGAAACCATGTCTATTAACAAGATCGGGTAAATAAAACTAGCCTTTAGATGTTTTTCAACCTCTCCCTTAATAGCAGCAACCTTTCTAGGATGCACCGGACGGAGCCACTGACGAATGGAATTTGCATTAGGATAAGTGGGTATTTCGTGCACCACTATAGTTGGATCGATACCAGGAATTTCCTCATACGACCAAGCGAAGACATCGGGAAACTCTTTTAAAAAGTCAATGTAAACCCTGATATCTTCTGGAGAACAGGAAATCCCAATGTGGATGTTTTCGAGAATCGTAGGTTTCATGGAAATATCGATTGGTATCATAGCAATAATATTTCCCATATTACCTTCAAATAGAACTTCGTGCACCAAAACAGGTGTTTGAAGTGGATGCGTCAAGTTATGAGAAACAAAAGTCTCAATACATGAAGAAATCTCACTAAGACTTGGATGAAACAAGGAATGATGATGAGCATCATTCTAGGGAGTTTTGTCAAGAGACATAACCTAAAAAATACTCTCGTTGATGGGAAATATCTTGTTCAAGGGATCCAGAGAATCCCAAGAACCAAGCCAAGGAGATTGTGAATACGCGTATAGGTGCATATAAGAGTAGTATGATTGTCATAAGCAGTCATTGAAGCCAAAATAACTTCTTGATAAGCTTGTTCTGAAGGACTTAGTGACATAGCATCACCAAAAGAATCAACCTAATCCGAAGCAGGGATGATCCATGGATCACATGAGGTTGAGATCATGTTAACCGAGGCGACATGCGAAGATGGGAGAGAAAAATTTCCCATTAAAGCAGAATTTTTGAAAATACCTACCCCCATGCTCTCATAGGGAATATCAGTATTTTCCACATTTGGGGCATTGCCATTTGAAGAACTAGAAGAGAAAAAGGCCAATTGATCAACGGTGATAATTTTCCCTTCATGAGGAAAACGAAGCACGCAGAACAAAGATGAAGCCACACAAAACATGGCATGAGTCCAACTTCATCCAAGAATAAGGTTTTAATTTATATTTGCATCTATGACTTCTACTTCTAATTTGACAGTTTTTCATTCCAAGGTGATGGGAAAACTTGTGAGAATCCCATAAGGATGGGATCCTCTTCCATCAAAGGATTCTAAGGTGTTCGGAGACTAATTAAGAGGTGGATAATCGATGGCTTTCCAACATGAAATATACATGATGCAGGTGGAAGCACCCTCATCAATGACAGTCTGATGAATCATCTTCCCTTTTATAATGAGTTGGATTAAAAACACAATTTGATAGGGAAGATGAGGAACATGGTTTTCCAGATCAAAAGTGGTCAAATTCGAATCTGCAAGATCAATTCTTCCTATAGCAGATAATAATGATTTTCACTGCATTGGAAAAGTTTAGATAACATCCAAGGAAGACATCGTTGAAGGCGCTTGAGCCAGATCTTTGACAATACTGTAATTTTGAGCAGCACTAGCATTCGACGTATAAGATTATTTCTGAAGCACACTGGAGCACACCTTTAGGAGGCAGTCGGAAGGCAGATTCATTATTATGTCTGTCAATATGAAGAGGACTGGAACTGGGTGGAGTTTCACTAGAAGGTGTATCAGTGGCTTCCTTTTCCACCCTCTACTTCTGAGGAGTTTGATAAACTTTTGACTATGTGGCAATAGAAATAGGCACTCTTCCACTCATGTAAACCTGAGAACCTAAAGAGACAGAGGATTGTGGTTGTTCTACCAATTGGGTTTGTTGTTATGGAAATGGATATTTTAGTACATCGAGGGTCCCTTGATTGCCTTTTAACAAGTGACTAACTTCCACACGATGGGGATGATCCTTGGTATATTGATATTCCTCATAAATGAAGCAAGGATATTTAGGCTTACATTTGGAGACATCATCAATAGATGACTTCGAAGGATCCTATTTTTGGGTATCAAATTTTGCTTTTCCTTTACCCTTATTTTTACCTATTGAGGCTTTGTTTATTGTGGTAGACTGAATGACACTAGCCTCAGAGGTTTTACCATGATTCGAAGAGGGCTTCGAAGGAGGAGGGATGCAGTGTTCGAAACAGATTTTTTCTTCGAAGAAGCTTTATTGGAAGTTTGAGATACTGATCCAATAATACCATCAATAGGTGGTATGTCTAGAGATTTACAATATATTGGATCCATGGACAGTCTCGGAGCATCGGGTAAGAGATCATATAACGTGCCAAATTGGGAATATACCAAATTTAAATATTGGGCATGGGAAATGGCTTGATCTTCAATAACACAACCTCCCATTGTTATGTCTATAGAAATTTTGTTGATGGATGGTTTGGTAAACCATTCAATTAACAACTCATCAAGTATTTCAAACTTGATGAGGTGACACCGACGTCTCCATTCATGGATGTGATTGAAGATGTGGGTAGTAGTATCATGTTTCAGAGATGTAAGAAAATGGGTACCAGTTTCATAATGAACGGGTAGTTGGAAGTGAGTAAGGAATGCCATCGCTAAATAATTGAAGTCTTAATAAGCACCTCGAGGTGACTCGATGTACCATTTCATGGCAGCACCCATCAAGGTTCGCTGAAAGAGACATAAATGAACAGATTCGTCAACCCAAGAATTGGATGAACACCATAAGTGGTAAGTCATAAGATGAGCATGAGGGAACTTTTAGCTTTTCCTTCGAATTTTGGGCAATCGCTAGGGCTCCTAGTGGGAACTGGAGGCCAATAAGATGAATGAAGTATTGGGTCATTAGTGAGCCTTGACACATCTAGCAGTTTCAACATGGCTAGAAATGGAAATTGTGGATTTAAAGGCATGGGAGGCCTTTGATAAGGCCCAACTTGAAGATTCCATCTTTGTTGGTATAGTTTTTTCCCCAAAGTGTCAGACTTTGACCATAACAAGCTTGATATTGCCCCCACTGAGGGTTACCCTGACCATAAGGTGGATTGTGCCCCCACAAAGTTGGGTTTTTACCAAGGTAAGGTTCATACTGACCTGCCATAGGCCATTAAGAACCATAAGGTGGATAAACATTTTGTGCGGCATATGGATTATAAGGTTGTTGCAACTATTAGCCATGGTGATAAAATTGGTCACCCTGCTAATGCAGGGGTTGACCTTATGGCTGCAAGGGTTGACCTTTTTGATATAAAGGTTGTTTTTGCTGCTGCAAGGGTTGACCTTGTTGCTACAATGGTTGTTGGTAAGGCCCTTGTTAGCGCAAAGGTTTTTGATATTGTTGCAAAGGTTGCCCCTGTTGTTTCAAAAGCTTCCCCTACATCTGTAAAGGTTTTTGTTGAAAAGTTCCTTGAGGAATTCCTTGTTGGTACTGATAAGTTTTAGTTGGGAATTGACCATATGCACCAGAAACAGGATTTTGATGAGGTTGCATATGAGGACCTACTTGTGGAATTTAAGATGGATTTTGAAGTGCTTGTGTACCATTTGGAACATAAGACTATTGGTGGGGTATCTCGGCCAAATAAGGTTGTTGATACTAGACATTACTTGCTCTAGCTAGAATAGATCATCCAACAGGATAAGGAATACCACTAACAAGTTGACTCACTCCAACTATGTGAGGTTGTGATCCACTCACATGGGTTCCACTTGAGACAAGAGGGATGTTTGGAAATTCCCCCCCATGCTGCGAATGAGGGGGTGGCACATTTTTTCCACTTGATGGGGAATTGAGGAACTTATAGACATATTAACCGAAATTTTTAGTTTCACCAGGATTGTAAGTTGGAACGAAAGTGACGGTTGTGTCAAAATAGTTGGTTGAATCAGAACTAAAGCAACGAAAGTTTGCATAGGGATATGAGAGGTCACATTAGGAATAAACAAACCAAAAGTAGGCATAGCATTTGATGAACAAATTGGATTTTGGTATAACGAAGAAGCACTAAGAGTTCTTGAAACTAGTTGATTCAAGGTCATATAACCAAGTGGAAGCATAGGCCCACTATTTTCAGGAGGTGGTTGAGATGGAACACTTCCTACATAAGGAAAACCTTCTGGTGGAAAGTCGCATTTAGAATCATTATCAACACTAGGAGTGTGAGTAGCTGAGACTTCCATAGGACCTTGAGAAGAGGCTGGAAACTCACCTTCTGAAGCCATGGGTGTGAACAGTTTGCGAGGAGGAACCTAAGATGGTTGTGGAGATAACTCCAAAGGAACACCAGGTCAGTCGTATGGACTATAAGGTTATTGAGGAGATATCACTGACGGATCAAAAATTTGATTCGAAGGGAATAAAACAAACCTTTATGGACTCTCAGGGGTTTCTAGATCAGACTTCTGAGAGAACGATGATTCTCGAGGTGGGGGAAGAAAATCAAGGGGTTGGAGAATTGGGAAAATTATGAGTTCAAGACCTTGAGCTTCAAATGGTTATGAAAGTTCAAGGAAAACTCCTATGATGACCCTTCAATATCAAATGATGAAAGGAAATGGTGAGGTGAATGCAATGGTTTAGCCACAATGACTTTGTCTCAAAAGAAAAAGGAGAAGAGATGATTTCTTGAGGGATTTAAAATTGAAATTTACAAGGAATTACTCAATATGAGGTCAAGAAGCAACCGCATGGGTTAGACATATTATCATTGGTAGTTAATTTTATGACTTAAACAAAAAATAAATCAAAAGGGTTATACTAGTCAAGAGGGTTTACTAAGTACCATGAACTACTATATACACCTTAGCCGAAACCAAGGACTTGATGTACGCCATCCAATCTCCCCAAATGTTGTGTTCGGTATATCATGTTTACAAGGCGAAAGACTTGGTTACATATGGCTAAAAGATAGCAACCTAGTGGGGTCTCCCAATATATACTCGGCGGTACGGGGAGCACAAGTACGTGTTAGCACTATCTAATGCATAATTATTCAGTGAGAGCGTTTTGATATACTTGACATACCGAAGTGCCTCCGATTTACTCGAAAGTGCTAGAGAACCTTCGATATACTTCTGTATTGGAATGGTATTTCACCCCCGGGATACAATGCAGGTAGTTAACGATAGTTATTATGTTTAAAGACACCAAAACATGTCTCTAATCTAGACCTCTAGATATTTTCATTAGGTTACAAATGTTTCTTAGGTTAATTGAGGTAAATTTTAAGTTTATCTTGAATTAGGTTTCAATTTTATGGCTCAACGATTTCACATGAATTCCTATGATGCAACTAAATGAAAAAAGTGAAATATTTTCATTCAATGAAAGCTAAACTAATGAGGGAAGAGATACAACCAAACAATTCATTGATCAAGCAAAATGCATCAAAACATGTCTCCTTGACTCTTTGAATGCAAGATGTAAGAAATGAAAACTATTCTTTCACTTTCATTAATGAATGAAATGCCAAAATGTAATCTTATGAGAAACAAAATCAATTCCTTTCACTAAGATGCACTAATATTTTTTTTCTTTTTCTTTCACTTTGATTCTAAATGAAAACTAATGCATAAGCAAAGGAAAAATGGATTTCAGAACAACTAAAATGAAGATTTCATTTGTAGGTTTTAACCCCGTACAGAAATTACCTGCATACGAATTCTAAAACACAGAAAATAAACAATGTGAGATTATAACACAAAACACATATACACAAAGATTCTCCCCTGGATCCCAAAACTGGGACTACTAGCTTGATTTTTCATTATGTTCCTTTCAATGTTACAATACATATTTATACATGTCGAAGCAT
>APFE030889087.1:0-10251 GCA_000404065.3 Pinus taeda | reverse complement strand
CCTGAGACTTGAGAAGATTTCCTCTGCCGTCCTTAATCAAAGAAATCCTGTTATGAGCTCTATTCGTCATGGTGGATTTGTGGAAAAATCTAGTATTACGTTCTCCTTATTTTAGCCACTAAACTCTATATTTTTGCCTCCAAAATATTTCCTCTTGTTTACATAATTTCTCCCAGGTTTGATGATATTTGGTGGCTTGATCGCTTCTGACTTTATGAAAGCCCTCCTTGATGAGGGCTTGGTTGAGTTCCTACATTTTACCTTCAATAGAATTTTTCTCCTCAAAAATATTGCCATATTCATTCTTGTTCCAGTCTTTAAGCCAGAGCTTGATGTGTGTTAGCCTTTTCTGAAGAAGGAACATTTTGGTACCCTGAATGTTTAAATTTGCTGACCACCATTTGGTTATGTTGCTGATGAAAATCTCGATGGTAAAGCCAGACGTTCTCAAATCGAAAAGGTCTGTTCCTGGGGGTACCAATGCCCTGAACCTCCAGTTGAACCCGCCAGTGATCTGAGCCTCCAAAGTGGAGAATTCTTGCTACCATTTCCTTATCACTGAGCATAAGATCCTCTGAGATTATGAATCTGTCTAATTTTGAGGACACTTGAGACTCTCCTCCTCTTTTATTGTTCCAAGTAAAGATACTGTATCATTATTTTTTGTGAATATATAATTAGGCTTAAAAGCCTTTTCCACCAAAATTTCTTATCTGTCATATTATTTTTCTCTTTTCACTATTTTACTATGATCATTTCTCTAAGATTAATTTCTTAGTATCAAAGCTGGTTATCCTTTGCTCTAAACATAAGTGGTTAAACTAGAACTCTATTATTAAGATTGTCCATTGGAAATTTCAAAGGGGAGCCATATATACATTTGCAATGGAAGACTCTATAGTGGAGGACAACATTTAAAATTTAAACCAGAACACTATATCTTAGACCACTAATCGAATTTTGTGATTGATTGCAAAAAAAAAAAAGGTTTATCCTGTACTTGTTTTTCACCTAAAAAATAATATTAGATATATTAAATTGTGTTATTGGCCTCATTTATAAATGAGTGGGATTTAAATGATGGAAAATGATGCATTTGACATATGTCAACCACATTTTCTAATGTGGTTGTGATAGTATCAATGAAATTACACTTTTTAATATAAATATATTAAATTATGTTACTAACCTCATTTATAACTGATTGACATATAAATGATGGAAAGTGATGCCTTTGACATATGTTAACCATATTCACTTATGTGGTTGTGCTAGTAATAAAAAAGATAGAAATTCATCATAATGTTCGGTCACCGACGAGCTTCACGGAAAATAAATTTAAATCTGTGAGAACGCTTCTTCACCTCACGAAATTGGAAAATAGGAAATTGTGGGAGTTGCTTCATGGAAAATAAATCAAAATCGAGGAGAACGCTCCTTTACCGCACAGAACTGGAAAATTGAAAACCATGAGAACGCTCGTTCATCGCTTGGAATTGGAAAATAAAAATGTTGGGTGAATCCGTTATAATGCTCTTAGGATAGTTTCCAGTCTCAATAATTGTAACCGATAACTCAATCGATAATGGCAAAGATTATAATGTTCTTAGGAGAATTCCCAGTGTCAATAATTGTAATTGATAACTCAATCGATAACGTAGTGATAGATTGTTTTGTGCATGCTAGTATATAAAAGTGCCCAACCAAAAAGCAAAAGAATTATATAGGCCCTTTATGAAGAGTTGATGCTAATATTGATATGTTTGTTCATTTATCAACATAGAGATCTTCCAAATTCCCATATTCTCATAAGCCACTTTTTAGATAAAAAATCAACATCAACATCTGTGCTCCTTTCCATATAAATATATCAACAAATAATATGGTCAAAAAATTGTTTCAAAAAATTAATCTCCTCACTAATAAGATAAGATGTAGTGTATGCATATGGCATCTGTAAGTATCATTAAACTAATTAATAACAATCTTACAACTCCATAAACAATTTTAAGCTTATTATACCCTACCAAGCCAAACAATAAACCATATTGACCAGCTTTCTGTCATGAAAACCTGGATAAAGCCAATGTTAGTGGATGTTGATGAAAATGATGAAAATAAACCCTTCACAAAAATATTTTTATGGAAAAATGCCCTGAAGACAAATATTGCCACCAACAATGAAAAGAAGATGGTACTCTCATGCACCTAAAAGGGGGAGTACAATAGTGAAACTCTCCTACATCTTAAGGGGGGATTTCAAAACAAATGCAAATGGTTATGGTCTCTCCTTTTCACTGAAAAAGGGGGGAATCAATGAAGAAATTGAAATTGAATAGGTGATGATAGTTGTCAAGCTGAAAGTTTCGACAACACCACAATTTTCCAGTGGGAAAGATATTAGGATGCTGATTTAGAGTACATTTGTGGACATTCCTTTTGTTCACTTGGATGATCATTAGGCCTAGAAAATGATAGATGGATCCTTTTTCATTGCACCTTGGCATTAGATTGAGTTGTCAAGCATTTTCAGGGATGTATCAGACTTGTAGTTGATTCACTTTTCTTATTTCGCTCTCTTCAAATTGGAGTTTTCAACGTCAAATTTTGGCAGTTTTTCAAGCAGTTCTTGATTGAGGATCAAGTAAAGAGTTTCAACACGAAGACTTGCATAAGTACTAGGTTCTTACTTTGGACTTATGATGGGAGGGGGCTGGGAATGTTAGCCTCATACTCACATAAACAATCAATAAGTCCATATTAAATCACAAGTACTCGCAAATTGATGCAATTATTAATAATGAAACTAGACTTATTCTAGAAGTCTATGTATGATCAAAGATGAGGATAATGAGAGAAGTTGGGATGAAGGTCACAAAAAATCAACTAAGATATGTGTAGAGATATTCATGGAGATATTGTGGAGAAAGTTATGGAGAAGGTTCAAATAATTAGCTAAATTAGAATTTTTTTATGAGAACCTCAATTCTACAGTATGAGGCCTCATGTGTGAGAGAAGGATGTATCATTATATTTTGTGAATATACAATTAGGGTTAAAATCCTTTTCGACCAAAATTCCTTGTCTATGATATTGTTTTCTCTTTTCACTATTTTATTATGATAATTTCTACTAAGATTAATTTCTTAGTATTGAAGCTCTATTGTTATCCTCTGCTCTAAACGTAAGTGGTTAAAGAAAAACTCTATTATTACGATTGCCAATTGGAAATTTCAAAGGGGAGCCATATTTACGTTTGCAATGGAAAACTCTATAGTGGAGGGCAACATTTTAAATTTAAACAGGAACACTATATCGTAGTCCACTAATCCAATTTTGTGATCGATTGCAAAAAAAAATTAGTTTGTCATGTACATATTTTTTACCCAAAAAAGTTAAATTATTAGTGAAATTAAAATTTTTAACATAAATAATATTAATATTAATAAATATATTAAATTTTGTTGTTGGCCTCATTTATAACTGATTGGCATATAAATGATGAAAAATTATGCCTTTGATGTATGACAATCACATTTACTATTGTGGTTGTGCTAGTAATAAAAGAGATAAAAATTCATCATTATGCTTGGTCACCAACGAGCTTCACGGAAACTAAATTAAAATTCATGAGAACACTTCTTCATTGCATGAAACTAGAAAATATGAAATTGGGGGAGCTGCTTCATGGAAAATAACTGGAAAATAGGAAATTGTGGGACCTGCTTCACAGAAAATAAATCAAATCCATGAGAACTCTCCTTTATCGCACATAACTGGAAAATTGAAAATTGTGAGAACGCTCCTTTATTGCCTGGAAATGGAAAATGAAAATTTTGGGTGAATATGCTAGAATGCTCTTAGGAGAATTCCAAGCGTCAATAACTGTAATTGATAACTCGAGCGATAGTGGCAAAGATATTAGCTATTGGGGGAATACAACATTGAAACTTGATACAACTCTGAGGGTGGCATAGGAGGCAGAACCATCAATTCGTTGTTGACAATCACATGAGCAACAATAACCTAGATCAATCATGTTGTGGGTTTATTTAATTTTAAAAATTTCGTACACAACCCTTTAGTTTGAAGGTTGGGAGATAAAATTTGAGATTTGAAATTTTCCATACAACTCTGGCATTGAATGCGTATAGTGGAACTAAGTCAAACTTGCCTAAAAAAACGTTAGAAAGAGAAACTACTAGAAAATTAAAAGACCCCTCAGCCATGGTATGTATGACCATTCATAGCAAGGTCACATCAAGTATGGTGTAAGGGTGTATTAAAGTCTTGGCAGTAGGTTGGTCATTGCTTGCCCTGGTAGTAGGGTATATATTCATAATGAAAAATGAAAATTTAGTTGTCTTGAATCAATTATCAAATTAGGTTTTTTTTCCCTATTTATTTGGCTTATGCTTTGCTGCATTTGTGTTCCTTATGTGTAGTGATAGATTGTTCTGTGCATACTAATATATAGGAGCGTCCAACCAAAAAGCAAAAATATTATGTAGGCCCTCTTTGAACGGCTGATCATAATATTCATATGCTTGTTCATTTATTACTGTAGATATCCTCCAAATTCTCATATTCTCATAAGAGTCTCTTTTAGACAAGGAGTCAACACCTCTGTTCCTTTCCCTATAAATATGTCAACAAATAATATAATCAAAAAATTGTTTTAAAAAATTAATCTATTCAATAGTGAAATGAAATGTAGTGTGTACATATGAAATTGATAAATATTATTGAACTAATTAATAACAATCTTAAGACTTCATAAACAAATTTAAGCTTATCATACCCTACAAAACCAAACAATAAACCATACAGACAAATTTTCTATCAAAACCTCTATAAAGCCAATGTTCGTGGATGTTGATAAAAATAAATGATTCAAAAATATTTTAAATGAAAAACATACACACCCTATGACAATTAAGTCACATTATATGGATATTAACAAATAAAAACTTAAATATCTAAAATTTAATTAAAAATAAAATTATTTTAAAAAATAAAATCAATAATAGTGTAATCCATGAATAATGAATAGTTATTAAATAATAAAGAATATATATGCAAAGAAGAATATATCCACATAATCGATGTTCTGTAGCTTGTGTGTAGATGTATTCACGATTGCTTCCTCTTTTCACTGTTTGTATGTACAATTAAGAATTAGGGCAAACACCAACATATGGTTATACCAATACTTTGCAAGATTTGGTGGTTGGATCCCACGTCATGGGCACCAGAAATGCGCACACATTAATTCCAAGGGTATTATAGCTTGCCCCCGTCGTTTTATCCACCATAAGCTCCCTAGGGAACCCCGGATATGCCCCCTTTCCATATATTCCCGTGCATGGCAACACAACTTCTAGAAGTGCACTTGCGTCGCCTTGGAAGTAGCCGGTGTTGAAGGGATTGCTGGCTGCTCCTACTGTTACACAGTAATTTGTCATTGTCTCCCTGTCAGTCTTCCTGCTGTGTCATGGGACCAAATTAATCATGCTCATGCTCTCTAATGTTGCCAAATGACCCCCTTTTCCAAAGTTCTTCTATCATCGCGACTATTGTAAACATAAACGCGCTGATGAGCGCTCCAAAATAGACTTAGTGCGCTGCCAGCGCGGAAGCACACATGATTCCCGTGCTGGTTGAATTTCATGTGACAGCGCGTCTGTTCCTTATATCTGATCGCGCTGATATGACTTTCTTTGTTATTTAGCAGCGATGTCAGCGCTCCAGTGAAGTTATGTACCCGCGATGATCCAGTTTGGGCGAGTTTGTTCTAACAGTCGGCCTTCCAGATGACTCCAGACCTGGTTGTTGGCCTTGTAAATGTCGCCCTCCCTTCTCTGGCATGTCTGTTTCGTCATTTGAACCACCTTCCTTGGAGATAAGCTCATCCTCCCACCATTCATGGAGACCCCTTCTCCTATTTAAGCCTCCACCATTGCCATGAGCTGCTAGTTTTTGAGTTTGGAGTTGACTGTGTTTAGAGCATTGCTGATAGTGTGTGAGCTTGATAGGCAGCTGGTGTGATAAGTGTGGGATTGCTAGAGTGCTTAAGGAAGGTTGTGAAGTGTTTCCATCTTGTGTAAACTTGTAGGAGAGAGAGTTTTGTCTTGGGATATCTACCTTCAAGGGTGAATGCTTGAGGGACTTGCTGGCTGGACCCAACCAAAGGAGAATCCGACGTCAGAACGTGGTTGTATTCTCTTTTGTTTTATCAATAATAATAGACGACTATCATTATGGTTCCACTCATGTGTCTTTATTGTGATGTTTGAGTTGTATCCTTTCTGACTGATACATAGTTGCATTTCCCAGATTTTATGCTTGTATTTGTCTTGTTCTTTGCATGTGCAGGTGTCTCTTCACGGAGATCTGAGGATTGTGACCAGCTGAAGCGAAAGAACGGAAGCGACGACCCTTCTACAAATATAACCGTTGGATTCGAGGTAGGCTCTCATCTTGTCCTTTATTTTGCGATTAGGAACTTGTGTGTTAGCGTTGTTTGATTGTTGCTAGACCTCAGTAAGGCTAGTGGGATCGCCTTTGTCCGCAGAGGGGATTTACCTACACAACAATTTGGCGACTCCGCTGGGGAGTTTTACCTTGTTTTTTGATTTGCAAACTTTAGAGGGAGCCTGAAGCACGGCCAGTTAGCCTTCAAAATGCTATTGCTCTGCATTAGCGAAGTAGATCAAAGCCACTTCTACTCTCAATCTATTCTGATTCGTAGGAAGTGGCAGATTCCAATCAGCTGCAGTGCAAATTCTTCAAGCCTGAGTTGCAAATATGCTAATACGAGTCTTCGAAATTTCTTCCTTCTGGCAAAGAAACAGGGGTGGCGATATTAATTCATAGGTCCAGGATAAAGAAGAGAGGCGTGTTGTTTGTTATGTAATAGAAATCCTCAATGCATTCTCTATGTTAAATAATCTGCTCTTAGCTTGTTCAAGCTCGAAGGGAGGGCAGCTGAACTCAAATTCTCTCATAGATTATTCTCAGTAGCAGAATTCGCCGAGAACAGAACAAGACATGTAAATCTGCTTTGACCTCGGTCATCCATGAATAAAAATACCCGTTTCGGTTAAAAAAAAAAGTAGATCAAAGCCACTTCAGTCGATCTCCGGTTTGGTTTACGAACTGAACAGCTTGGAGCTAGCTTTTGTCCTTCTCTTGTTCATTTTTCCTTGAGTTTGATTTTTGCTCTCTTTTCAAAGTTTGGGGATTAGTTCTCTGCTTTTTGGGTTTCCTGGTTTGGTCTGGGAAGTGCCTTGATTGTTTAAAGAGTGATTGCCTTGGTTTGGGAGTTTTTGGCTTGATTGTGGTCATTTTTTGTCTTCATCGTGGTTTATTATAAAACAGTCGGGCTGCCATCGCATAGCCCTTTCTGTGACTTCCTGATCATCGCGTTAATACACAAAACAGTCGCGACGGTTCTGAAAATCAAACCATCGCGGTTAAGTCGTGTACTTCCGCGCTGACATCGCATTGTTGCTACGCGTATTTTCTTATCAGCGCACTGTTGTTGTGTTCCACCCGTGCTGATTCCTGTAGGATTGAATTTCTTCAATTCTACCTCCTGAGCCTATTGGTCTTGCTATCCCCTGCTGTTTTCACTTGATTTATGACTTGATTTTCATTGTCTGAAGATTGAAGCACTTTCTTGTGAGTCTTGTTGAAGCGAATCTTGCTTTTTGCTTTGTGACCTAGTTTTATTGTTCCAAGTTTGTTGGATCAACTTTGCTTGGTTACTTGTTTGCAAAGGTTCATTTATTGCTTGCTATTGGTTTGATTGAACCTTCCTCTTTGCTTGCTTTTGCTTGGTTGTTTAAGTGATCGTTGTTGAACCAATCTTGACATTGTTTCGATTTTTTTTCACTGCCCGGGCACGGATCACAGTTGTTGGGGGTCAACCGGTTTTTTCCACATTTGTGTGTTATCATTTCTCAAAGATTGTTTAATGCACTTTGTCATCAACAAAAAGAAAAATCTCTTTTGCTTTGTATTAGTTAATGAGAATTAGAAGCTTTTCATTTTGATTAGTTGATTAGTAATCTTAAAGAAAAGTTTAGTGATTTCCATTAGCTGCATTAGGGAAGCTGTTTGTTGTTTTGTGATCATTTCGTTTGTGTGAAAGTTCTCTTACCCTCTTGTAATTAGCATTTATCGAATGGAATGACACATTTTGCCATATAGAGTGCATTTAGGGATTTTGAGAAATTACATACGATAGGACCTGAAAACCGAAACGTAACTCAAGATCAAGTTTAAAATAAATCGAATGAACTTAAAAACGCATTGGAACATAACGCTCACATTCTAGAGGTCTAGGCTAGGGACGTGCTCGGGCGTCGTTAAACCTAGTCACTTTTGTTCTCACATTAAGGTTGGGTGATTCCTCCTTGTGTGATTCAACTGTGGTCTAGTACGGACTTGTGCTCCCACGTACCGTCGCGTATACATGGGGAGACTCCACTAGGTTATCATCCTTGATCTACAGGAAGCCTTGTCTGCCGCCTTACAGCCCGTAACGCACCGAACACAGCATTCGGGAAGATTGACTGCCGTACGGAAAGTCCTTGGATTTCATATGATCGCTAAGGTGCATATGCAGTTTTACTAATTGTCTGGTACACCCCTTGCCTAGTTTCTCCAGAGCAGTCACTTTTTGATCCTTTTCGTACTCCTTAAAAGGAAAGGCTCTATTGAGCACTTGTCACTTTAGGCTCACTAAATATTCGAAGGCAACTAGAGTCATCTTTTATCCTTTTCTCGACTCTTAAAACATGAAAAGGTCAAGTTGTGTCCTAATATCTTAAAATTTATTTGACCACGATTACATTTACCTTGTTAGATCTTCTTTACGTTGGCTTGAGTAGGGTTCTTTCTCATATAAATGGCAACTTTTCTAGAGTTCACCAACCCAGGCATCCCCTCTGATGGGAATCCTGGTCATTTCTCTCCTTTAGGGAATGTTGGTGCTCCTTACATGGAAATGTTGTCCCTTCCTGGGTTAACTGTTGGGTTGCCTGTTTGGTTGTTCTCAACCTCTCTGGTCCCTACCGTCTCGACTGCTGGTCCATCGGTTCCTCCACCCGAACAACATCATGTTGATTCTAAGGTCGACCTCTCCCCTCCTTCGCCTGTTTCTGCGTCCTCATCTTCTACTTCGCCTGGTGAAATTCTGGATTCAAGTAACCAGGTGGCTAAGAAGAAGAAGAAGAAGTCTCCTAAAGGAGAGGGTAAAAGTGCAGTGATTGCTCCAAGTCGAATTCAAGTCGCGCCACCCTCTGCTCCTCTGCGGAAGGTCAAGTTTCCTTGTAAATTGTGCAAGGATGACCACCTTCTTCGTGATTGTCCTGGCATTCCTAGGATCCTTGAAGTATGGTCTCGCGATCCGGCTCGTCCCTCATCGCCCTCTAGAGTTCATGGTGATGCTACCCTATCAACGGGCAACGGTAAGAAGAAAGGGAAGATTCAATTCCCCTGTAGGCTATGTGAAGGCAATCATCCCCTTCACCTTTTTCCGCTCATGGATAAAGCTTCCGCTGTTTTGGAAAGTCTTACAGCTTCTTCACCCCAACTCCCGGTTGGTTATCAGAGGCTCTCTTCAGATCCTCTCCCTGTTGACAAAGGGATTGACTTAGATTTTTCTCTTGTCCAGGCTCCTCTTCCTGAACCTGGTTGTGTTAAGCCTGTTCCAGACCAACCATTGGTCGGAGAGAGTGTCAACTTGAGTTCGCCACCTGTTGATCACTCTGTTCCAGAAGAGCGTCATGATCATGTTCTTCTCGTCTCATCAGATTCTCCTGAGTCCGAAAATGACTCTCCTATCCCAGCTGATCTAGAGAGTCCTTCTTCGGTTCTCTTAGAGCAGGGGGGCAATCATACGATTCCCCCACCAATTAGTTTCGTTGTTTCCTTCGACTCGAGCCATTTGACCGCCTTCCGCCTTCCATCCCATGTGCCTTTCTAGATTACAGTACATGCCTGTGATAAGGCAGTACCTGGCACTGTCTTGGATGAGGGTGCATCTGTCAGTCTTATGCCTTCGACTACTTGGGAAGCTTTGGGCTCCCCACAACTTGTGCCGATCACGCAGAATTTGATGGCATTTGACGGAGGAACCAGTCAACCATTGGGGATCCTCCCACAGTTCCCTATTACTTTGGGAGGAAAAACCGTCTATATAGACGTACTGGTTACCCAAGGTGCTTTAGATTTCAGTCTTCT
>APFE030889084.1:0-47398 GCA_000404065.3 Pinus taeda | reverse complement strand
TGGGTATTATAATCCACATAAGTAAGAGTATGTAGAAAGGAAATTGACAACTACAATTGTCATTGATCTCTTAATTGATATTGGAAATCTTGTAATAGAATCCATAGAATGCCAACCAATAGGGTGGCAAGAATAGCTAAGGGTTGTAATACACTTGGATGGTTTACTATTTCACTTTTGTGCCATTAGAAAGTATAACATTCTTCCACAAAGGTGAAAATTCACTTCTTCTTTGTTTCCAAAAATAATGAACACTTAATATTATCATATTTTTTCTAAAATCCAAAGTGACCTTATATGGTATAGGAGTGCACTTCCTTCAACATCTTCAATTTAAATGACTATTCTCAAAGAAAAAAAATACATCCTTTCTAGTGAAGCTCATCATCATACCAAGTGTAACGTAAGTTTTCTTGTGGGTTGGCATGTACTTGGTGGATCATGTCCATGGTATTGGAATTTGTTGACCATTCTTGATATACATCCTACTTAAGCACAAGAAATATAAAGAAAATAGGGACCCTTCCTCATCATACTTCTTAGAGAGAGAATCGACCACCACAAATTCCTTTCCCTTCTGGTACCTAATCTCATAAACATAGCCTAACATTTTTGAAACTCACTTTTGCTCCTATATGGTGGAAAACCTTGATTATAAGACATATTTAAAGTTGTAATGTTATCATCTTCATTCGAAAATTAGAACCCTTAATGTAAGACGCTATATGTAAACTATATGAATAAAAAACAACATTCCTTTCCCATAATTGGATGTATCAAAGCTTATATCACATAATTGCTAACTAGTTAAAGTAAGAATCTTTCTTACACTAACACGAGCTACTCAAATCCACTTTTCCTAATGCACCCCACTCCAATACAAATGTCTTATTGTATTCTGACAAGTCTAGAATTGATTTGGCATAGATAGCATTTTTCAAATCCTAAGAAGCTTATTCATCCTCCTCATCTAGACTAAATACATTCTTCTTTAGCAGCATAGTAAAAGGAGATAAAATGGTACCATAGTACTAGATAAATGTTTGGTTGTAACCTATGATGCCAAGAAATACATATAATATTTTGAAGGCCTTGTGATAGCGACAATATTTTGTTTCCTCGTTTTTCTTAGAATTGACACACATACCCTTCCCAATAATAGTGTGTCCCAAATATTTGACCTTAGAATCACCAAAATGACATTTATAACACTTGAGCAATATTTGGTCATTGTGGAATAGTTGTAATGCCTAATATATATTTTCCCACATCAAACCAACGATAATATTCATGTGGAATATCTCAATTTCATTGTTTTAGTAAGAGAATGAAAATATGATTTGATATAATTTTCTAATGCTAACCAGAAATATAAGTGAAGGGGATGAGGATCATCCTCAAAGGCTTCAATAGCATGGAATTGTGAAGTAACCATAGAGTGACACTTTCAATTTTTTCCATATAATTGGAGTTAATTATTTATGGAGGGTTTACTATGAGATCTTTAATCTTTTGGGAATTTCCATCATTCTACGAACTCATGTACAATTATATGAATACTATGGTGATGGATCCCAGCTCTCTTAGAAATTTAGCAACAAAAATGATATCATAGCAACACATTTCAATGTAACCCATGGGATTGTTTTTAGAAAAACTTATTCATTTAAAGTTTCATACTTTACACCAAACATTAGATTTTATAAATTTCCTATGAGAAATCAAATTTGAAGGTTGTTAACAAATGGAATGTATCAATTTTTTCCCTTGGGAAACACCGTGATAAACAAAATTATGGATTTTTGGAAGGGCTATTCAATAATGTCAACTAGCCTTGATAACCCAGGTTAAAGTAAGTCAATTATCCAATCGGAATTGAAGGTTGGTTAGTCATGTGGTTAGGTCAATTGTCTAAGATTGTTAGATAGTTACAACTTGCATGTATCTAAAAATAAATTATAAAGAATAAATAATAAAAGGGATGTAAGTTTTTGTTGTTGTGGTATATCAATAAAGTGCATACTTCTACTTCTCTAATTAATTTGTGTCATTTTCCATCTCTTCTCTATGATCGTGTATGTATAAATTTTGTGTATATTTTTTTTGTATTGATCTATTCAAGGATACTACCAATAATTATTCCTTACAAGCCCCTAGACTACAACATTTGGTTTAAGGTCAATAGTTCCTGAATCCAATTTGTAAAGTAATGCATGTAAAGGTGTTGAATTAGGAAGATATTTTTTTACTAGTGGGAGAGAAAGATAAATAACTATCTCAAAAGTTGTACAAGAAGAAATTCATGAACATTATCTA
The DNA here is from genome assembly GCA_000404065.3 of Pinus taeda. NCBI lineage: Eukaryota > Viridiplantae > Streptophyta > Pinopsida > Pinales > Pinaceae > Pinus > Pinus taeda. The sequence goes on along the minus strand of APFE030889084.1, from coordinate 45,082 downwards.
AAGCATGAGTATAAATCTTCACAGTGACCCATAAATGATATTTGAAAGCCATTCCCAAGGAAATAAGAAAATACAAAAACCAAATTAGTAGTGAATAAACACACTCTAAATGACTAGTTAGTGTTAAAAAACATTAAGGACTATCTCCACTACTCAAATTTATGCTAAATAAAGGGTTTGATCATATTTTTGAGTTTGATCATATTTTTGAGTACTATATCTCTTTACATTAGCCACCATTAAATTTGAATTGAGAAGAAATTAAAAGTGTCTAGGGAGAATTCATAAATCTAATTACAAGGATACATGTGAAGCTCGTGATTTCTTTTTAAGGAAATAAGTATAGAAATTATGTCCACCATTGTTGATCTATAGTAAGTCAACATTGATGATGGGGGGATCGATGATTCATCAGATGCATTACTTAGAGTAAATCTAATCTAGATTGGATTATCATACTATTTTTAATATATATCATTTCCTTGCAGAGTGTAAAATATTGGAAGGAATCATCTTGCAGAGTCATTTTTAAACAATGAGAGAATTGTGGTTTTTCAAACCTTCCAAATCCATTTTGAGTTATCAACAAAGTAAATTTTGGGTTAAACAATATGAATATAGTGTGGGACCTAGGGAGTTTACCTCACTTAGATACAATTATAACTGTGGCAAAATAATGTTCAATTGGGGATTGTATGCAAAAATTTATACCTCATGGCAAGTTCACCTATATGTTGAGCAGCATCATAGCATGGTACAAGAGCATTGCATGTCACTCCCATTACATGTATAGATATATCTATATGTTGGACTTTCAAAAATACTTAAGAAGGTCCAAAACTATAACTCTACTTGAGGGTTTGAGGGAGTTTAACCTTTACCCTTAGTTCACTATCGGGTTATTTCTTTACCAAGCCACTAGGAAGAGTAGGAGTTCCATTTCTATTTATTTGTTTTTTGTTCCACTAGTTAAGGGAAAAAAGGGAGGGAAGTTAATAGAGAAAAAACATATGCAATTAATGTTCCTAATAGTAATCTTTATAATAACATGGTGTCAGGTAAATTATAAGAGAGTAACTCTTCATTTTTACTTGGATATTTCCATACTAGAGAAAAGAGAGCAAAGCAACCACACCTTATAGCTAGGTTTTCTCTTGTGAGGGTTTCCTAGTGTAAAAATTATATCTATTGTGGATGTTTCATGTGTGTATTTCCTTCAGTTATTTGCTTACATATTTCATCTATTGTATTCATTTACATTGAAAATCAACCATTAAATAATCTTATATATGAAGGAAAATTAACCTTCATAGTATAGATTTTAGAAATTTTATTAAATGTGTTCTGATGAACTATTTTAATTGATTATCTAAAGTAGTTTACAAGTCAAATTGTAATTAGCTACACTGGAGAGTATAATTCCATAAACAAGCAGGCAATTGACTAAAAGATCATCTATGTTAGAATAAGAATTAAATAACCAAATTGAATGCTAGATGCATAATTATAAACCTTTGGATGAAATTTAGATTTTAGAGCATCAAAAAATACAAAGGATACAAGAGAAAATGCATAACATGAAGAATACCAAAGTTCAGTGCACTAGACTCATCTGAAATTGATATTAACCAACTTTATTTGAAAGAAGAAGCCCTAAAGGTTTGTATGAGAAGTGTAATTTGGTAGTTGGTCGAGGAAATAAATGAACCATTTAATTGGTAGACACAATAGAAATTATGGATTTTGATGACTTGGGAATCATGCTATGTCAATCTTCCATCAAGAATACTAATCCTCCTATTAGATATTTTCTCCAGAAATGGATACACATAGATCATAAACTCTCCAAGATGTGGCATATAATGGATGAGAATTGCAACATGCATGGAATTTGTTTGTTTGAAATCCCATAAATAGATAAAATCCAGGAAAGGAATCAAGGCATGGAAAATTTTAGGGGCTAATATTCTTAGGTGGGCTCATTTTTCATGATTTCTCCAACAAAAAGATTCGCCAATTTCCATTTTTTATAAAAATGATTCACCCAAAGTTTACAATATAAAATAATTTTACCTTAAAAATCACCAAATTTATATAGAGAGTATATGTAAAATCATTATAAGTTTGAATATTTTACAAATACATTAATAAAAACTTTATAGTTTGCACATTAGGGACTAGTGAGATTCACCAATGTTTTTAAACTTCAAGATAATTTTCCATCCTTAAAAATTTCCATGATTCAAGGACATGAATATATACTCCTTGACATTAATGATCTCATATATGTGCACCCCTTACCAAATCTAATCATTGAAGAAGAATATTCCAAATTAGTTGATAGTTAAGATGAAACAATGTGTCTTCATGAAGATGATTCTTAGAATATATATGAATTTTTCCAAGCCAATGAGATAATCCTGATGAAAAAATACATAGAACAATCAATTAAACATATCTTGAAAAAAATAAGATAAAATGGTTATTCTAGTTGAGTCAAACACCTGCGATTGTTTTGCAATCATATCACAAAAATATATACAAAGATAGATCAATGATTAGAAAACAGGCCTTTTTCAGGGGGAAGCCACCTTTTACATCACATGAATGAACAACTCTTGGATGACTCAAATGATAATACCTCGGTATATATAGGATTCTAAGGGGTGAAAATATAATTAGGGCCTAGATAACAATAATGATGTAAGCGCACAACAATAACAATATTAGGCTTCTATGGGGCACAACAATAACATTATGGGGGCTACACTAGTATTATGAGGACATAAGATTCCCTTATCCTTAAAAAAATTGTTGTCCTTAATTCTTGAGTAGTTATGGATACTTCTAAATAAATACTCATCCTCAAATGTGGAGTCTTCAATAGGAAAGTTCTTAAACTTAATAAGATACTCTGGAATTGATCTATTTCGTAGCTGTCAAATTCTTTATTTTTTGATTACTTCAGGATCCAATATGATTTTTCATTTTTCATCAAGTTCTAGAAATATAGTTTAAACTAGGGCCTGGTCACCTATAACCTTCTTTAATAAAAAACATGGAAAATTGGCTGCACTCATGAAGATGCAGGTAGCTCCAATAAGTATGCCATAGTACTAGTATTTTATAACAACTTGTAACGGCCATAATGCTTGGGTGATAATTTTTTATCCTTCTTAGCTTACTTAAGGGACATTTGTTTGTATGGTTGTAGCCATAAAAATACCCAATCACCCACATCAGAACTTCTTTCACTGTGACATTGATTTTCGTATTGTTTCATTTGATTTTGCGCCAGAGTCAAAGGTATCCTTTTAGAGTTTCAAAACTTGATGTTGATGCTTGATGTGTATTCCACTGCTTGAACCTTATAATTTGTCTCTTAAAGGTTGATGTCATGGATGGTGGATGATATCCGTAAAATGAGATGAATGGAACCATTTTGTTGCGATATGGAAGGAAGGTTATACCACCATTCTTCCAAAAGTAACCATTTTGATCCATTGTGTTTGTTTATTAGATACAAAGCATTGAAGATATCATTCCAAACATTTATTAAACTATCTCATTTTCCCCATCAGATTGAGGATGATAAGATGAGTTATGAGCTAATTGAGTACCAAGACAATAAAATAATTTTGTGCAAAAAATCCAGTGAGAAATGGGATATCTATCACTTACAATAATCATTTGGTTTCCATGTAGCTTTTGAATAGTTTCCACAAATTTAGTAGCAATTGTATTGGCTTTGAAAGGATGAGATACTACACAAAACTATGCATACTTGGTAAATCTATCAATTACCACCATGGTGATATTCACACGTTTGGACTTTTGTAAGCCTTTGATAAAATCCATTGGGACCTCCTCCCAATGCTGACTTGGAATGGCTAATGGTTGTAAAATACCAGGGGTCTTAATTTTCTCAACTTCAATTTGTTGGAAAACTAAACATATTGCCACAAAATTTTGAATATCATATTTAAGGCTATCCCAAAAAAATTCCTTCTTAACCCTATGGTAAGTTTTTAAAAATCATGTCTGCCCTCCTCTAAGAGAGAGGTGTGTAATTACAAAAGATCCTTTTGTTTGATTTGGTAGTTCTTACATAGATATAAGAAATCTTTATACCACATTGAATCATTTTTCCAAATAAATGTATCACATGCACTATGATCTTCATGCGGCATTTGAATGAGTGTCCATACCTATTTACCATTCTCCCACTCATCTCTTGCCCTAGTTATGCAATTAGGTTGGATAATAGAAATGGCACATAGAAATGCCTCCATATCTTCATCCCAACTTGAGACTGCATATGACACAACATTTTTCTTCCTTTTTTTGTAGATGAAAATATAATAACACTCACTTCTCTTCTAATGATAATATTTGTTCCGAGAAGTATTTAAGACTACCATGATCTGTTTTTATCTTGAAATGTCTTCCCATTAGGAAAGGGCTCCATTTCTTCAAATCATGTAGTATTTGCATCACTTCCTTCTCATAAATTGGTTTCTTTAAATACTCTCCCTTGATTGGATGAATTTCAAAAGCAATCAGTTTTCTTTCTTGCATTGAAAAAGTACCAATTCCATTTCCTGAGGAATTTCCATCCACAATAAAGGTTCTGGTAAATCCTATTGTAGCTATGATCAGAGCTTTAAACACTACCTCTTTAATATGTTCAAAGGCATTAGTTTATTTTGGAGCCGAAAGAAATGCATCTTTCTTTAGTAATGTTGTTAAAGGTGCTGCTATTTTCCCATAATTCTTGACAAACTTGTGATAATATGTTGTTAGTACAAGAAACCCTCAAAGATGCCTTAAGGTTGTGGGGATTTTCCATTCCTTGATGGATTTAATTTTGTTCGGGTCTACCTTAATTCCATCATGAGATATAATATGATTCAAATATTCCACTTCTTATACCCCAACGAAACATTTGGAGGGTTTTGCATATAATTGTTTCTCCTATAATAGTTTTAGCACCGTATCAACATGTTGAACATGATCTTTCCAATACTTGTTGTACATTAGTATATCATACCAAAAATACTAACAACATTTTTCTAAGAAGGGTCTAAAAGTGGAATGCATCAAACCTTGAAATGTGGAAGTGCACTAGTAAGACCAAAAGGCATGATAAAAAATTCATAATGACCTTCATAAGTTCTAAATGTTATTTCTGGAATGTCTTCTACCTTCATTATAATTTGACGATATCCAAAATGAAGATCCAACTTGGTGAAGTAAATTAGGTCACGTAGTTCATCGATCAATTCATCAATGAAAGGAATGGGGAACTTATATTTAATAGTTAGCTTGTTGAGCTCTTTATAATCTGGACACATATTCCATGATCCATCCCTCTTATGCACCAATACTACTGGAGAAGAGAAATAACTTTGGATAGGTTGAATTATACTTGTGTCTAGAATTTCTGCAAACATACATTCAATTTCACTCTTCTAGGAATGGGGATATCTGTAAGTTCTGATGTTTGAAGGAAAAATTCTTGTTATAAAGTGAATACCATGATCATGATTGTGAATTGGTGCCAAACCTTTGGGTGTCTCAAATATGTTGGAATGATTGTCAAGGACTATTTGGAGATCTAAAGAAATGGATGACTTAGATGTTTAAACAACTAGTGAACATAATTGTGCAATTAACCATCATAGTTCCTTATTCAAAATATTTTTCATGCAATTAGAGATAATTGTTTTCTCATGTTTCCTTTTGATTCCCCTTAATTCAATTTCCTTTCCAAGTAAAATTCCAAGAAACATTACTAGAAATTAAAATCTACTATCCCAAAAGAATGTAACCATTCAACTCCTAATAAAACATTTTCACCACCCATTGGAATGGAAAGCATTGGACTATTATCCCATGATTAGACTTATATTATGGAACCTCCGTGAACAAATTATAGTTCCTTCATTTTCAACCATCACTTGACACTCTTGTTCTAGATATGGAAATAAATTCAAATCCTTGTTTATGTTAAAATGAACAAAATTATGAGTACTACTTGATTCAATCATCAAAATTACCTTTTTCTTCTTGATACATACTTCTACCTTGGGAGTTTGAGGAATAGTAATTCATTCCAATGCATTACAAGATATGGTCAAATCATTTCTTCTTTTTCAACCCCTAGGGTCAGTTCTTGGTGTATATCTTCTTATTTTATGTTTCTTGTACCTTTTCATCCTCCTCTTCACAACATATCAAAAATAATTTCTTCTTAGTACACTTATGACATTTAGTGTATTTTATATCACAACTATAACAAAGCCCTTTAGTTCTTTTTTCCTCTAGTTGTTGTGGTGTCAACCTTGTAGGTTGTGATAGACTATAAGCGAAAACACTTCCATATTGATAGTTGTGAGTGGTAGACCTATTTGTTGCCATAAGTTTTCTTTCAATTTTTCTTCCCACCCTAAATGAATTCTCCAATGACTTAGGCTCCCAAAGATGAACCTCATGTTGGATGGTATCCTTTAAGGTCCATATGAAGACATCAATTAGATGCCCCTCTGGAATGTCATTTAAATTCATATTCAATCTTTGGAAGTCATAAATGTGCTCCCAAATTGAACCCTTTTGTTTGATAATTATCAATTGGCTAAGTAACATATTTCTCTTTGTATCCTCATAATGTATTATCAATTCCTCCTTAAAAAATTTCCAAGTGACAAGTGATTTACGAGAAGAAAGCCATCGATAAAACACAAATTGATTAGGTTCTAGATATAATGATGCAATGTGTACCTTTTGTGTTTCATGCACATCATGTAGATCAAACAACTGCTTCATATGTAGTATCCATATTACTAGATTCCTTCCATAAAACTTCATCATATTGATCTTTGAAATATGTTTGATATTCATCCCAAAGTTGGAGTCTCTAAAATCATGATTCACATTCCTTTTGTTTTCATCATGAGTTTCATGGACTACCTTATCATCATTAAGAGGTCTTTCTTGTAGAAGCTTTGTCAAACCTTCTATCAAACCCTACATGTATTCTTTTAAACCTTCCATGCATCCTTTTAAATCGTACATGTAATCTTTGTTTTTTCTTTATGGGAGAAAAATTTGTTGCACTTCTTCCATAATGTTGATGTATCAAGTTTCATTTGTTCCTATTCATGTGTTATTATAGAGTTTTATGAGGGATTTATGGGTATATAGTTTATTTATTTTGGGAGGCATTTTGGAACCAACTAATGATATCTATGCTTCATTATACCCTTTCATTAAATTTTCAAACAAAATTTATGAAAATTTAAAAATACATACCTTTTAGAGCTTGGTTTTGAGATTGTTGATAAGGCTGAACTTGAAATCATTGTATCTTTGTGATTTTGATCTCCCAAGGTCTGAAATTTAGTCCTATGGAATCCCTTTATGTCTTTTTTCCAACCTGAGCAATTAGGACAAGATTTGATTCTTCAAGAGGAATTTATGTGAAATATCCCACAATGGATTGATTATGGATTACTTTAGTGGATCAAACTTGTACAATGTTTTCCATGTGATTTTTTAACCTTCAACCTTGAAATTTATACATGAAAAACCAAAGTATGTGCACTTTCAGCCACTTTTCACAAAATTCAAATCTGATGCATGAAGAGAAAGTTATGACAATTTTCCCCAAAACACTTGTTTGAGACTGAATTCTAGAGTATCCACAAACACTAACTTCCTTAGACTGCATCTCCAAAAATATAAGGAACCAAGGTATGAAATTGTATCCAGATGTTCATAAATATTTCTTCTTCATGTGATATCCTTTTCACAGTCTTAATCTTCAAGGAAAAGTTTTATAAAAAAAAATACTATGATGACCCTTTTAAAGTAGAAAAACCCTAGCATCAAAAGCTCTGATACCAAATGTTATATAACCAAATCACAAAAACAAAAGAAAATATAGATCAATGACTAGAAAATAAGCCTCTTTGATGGGTAAACCACCTTTTACATAACATAAATGAATAATTCTTGGATGATTTAAATGAAAATACTTCCTTGGTATATATAGGAGTGTAAGGGGTCAAAATATAATTAGGGCCCACATAGCAATAATAATGTAAGGGCACAACAATAATATATTGGGATTCCACGAGGAAAAAAGAAAAATATGGGTACTACACTAGTATTATGGGGACATAACAATGAGTAACTACCTTATACTAAATAAAATTGAGTTTGTAGTTTAATCTATTAATTAGAAAACACACAGAAGTTCCTCTTAGAAATTTAAAGTGAAATCCTCTAACGAAAGCTAAAATGTTTCAAAACCACATCCCAATCCACGAGGGAGGTGGAAATCCCAAAACAAATTGGTTCTTATGATATAATTTTTTGCAAACCTCATTACCATAGATGAAGAAAAACAAATTCCTCAACTTGACATAGCCTTATAGAAAATATCTTTGACATGGTTTATCAACAATACTGAGAGTTAGAAGAGTTCCAAAGTAGATATGAAAAGTAGTCTCCTTATCTTCTTCAGAGCTCAGCACTTTAACCACATGGAAGATAAAAATCCTGATGAAATATAATAGAAAATAGGATAGATGGTTTGAGAGTATGATAAAATATTTAAGGAACTACCCACCCAAATTTATTATGTCATTGATAAACAACTCCTAGTGAAATGGTATGTATCATTCTTATTGAATATAATTAAAGGACCATTTTGCATGCATGAAATCCAATAATGTGAATAAGCCTTGAGAAAAGAGAAGAATATAGAAATAGATGAAAGTTTACCATCAACTTACACATCAATGGAGAAAATATTGGAAGAAATATTGGAGATCCTTCAACAATCATTAATGAATTGTTTAGTTTGACAGTACAATAAATGGTGCATTATTTATTTGAATCAAGGCCACATAAAGTATTATTGTAATTATAATCATGCACTCAATAGAGATTCAGATTTTCATCAAGTAAAAGTTGAAATTTACTATGAAATTTGTTAATCTATAACAAGTCATAGTACAAGGGATTGTTGTCATAATTTGAAAAATATCAAGCCCAAGTGATTTGTTATTTGTGAGGAGAATGGGTCACTTGAAAAAAGAATGTTAGTTAAATAATCGAATAAGATTAGTTACCATAATATATACCATACACAAGAAACTAACAAGAGTGTTAATCAAGGAAATGCAAGTAGACATTAAGGCCATAGAAGAGTTGGATATGAAGGAAGAGGAGGCATATTTCGTAGTCTAAAGATCAAGTATGTGTACAAGGGATATCTTACTAATTCATTTATTGTAAATATGATCATATTATGCCCATTCCCCCTCAAGGATAGGATCAAGTTGATCTTTCGTAACATATATGGAGTGTGTGACCATTCAGTAGAATATTTTCCTATTGTATTTTCAATTGTGATTAATAAAAGAACCATGAACTCACTACATGTTATAACTCTATTTTCCACTCCACTATAGTGAGAGATATCTTAGTTCCAATTAACTTAGTTGTTGGCTAGAATGCATCCCCTTTCACCCTTGATTTTACTTATAAAAGTCTTATAAGAAAGTTATTACATGTTATAGGGATCAAGTTACATAATTGAGTAATTTTTCATACTATGTTTTATCACAATTTCATAATTATGAAATAATAATTATTTCAAAATTAAGAAAAAAAACTCATATTTGATAAGAAGTATCTTATTGAGTTTCGAAAAGCTCATAATTGAGCATGAAGCTTATGCATGACTTTAAATTGCATGGTTCACATGCCATTAAGTCTATTGATGAGTTGTCTCCACTCGATTCAAATTCCATCAAACCTAAATTATCATGGCCACAGGTGTCGAGATAAATCCTCCCAAGTTAAAAGAAACACCATATATGGAGATGCTATCAAGTTTAGAAAGAGAGAGAATAAAGAAGATAGTTGAGTTATTTGGGTGGATTTGTACCAAAAATTCCTTTGCATGTGAAGTGAGTTGGACAAGGATCTCTCTCACTAACTTGACTATTCCCTTGACTCACTTTAATATTGGGGTCACCTTACATGCAAAAGAAATTTTGCTAGAAATCCACAAAGGAATTTTTGGTAGAAATCCGCTAGCATAGCTAAGTTTTCTTACCTATTCATTCCTTTTCCTCTTAATAGGGTCTCTATATATATGGTTTTTCAAACATTGAAGGATGTATCTAGAAACCTAGGGCCATGAGAAATTAGGCTTCATGGCATGTGAATTGGGTGGATAAAACTCATGGATAGACTTTATGGCATGTGAACCAAGAAATTTCATGTCATGCATAAATTACATGCTCAATTATGAATTTTTCCTAGCTCACTAAGAACCTTATTCTCAATAATGAATTTTTTTCTCAAGTAAGAAATAATTATTAATTCATAATTATGAAACTGTGATGAAATAATTATGTGAAATTACTCAATTATGTAATTTTAGTCCTATAACGTCTAATACATTCCTTGTAATACCCATATAAGTAAAAACATGATTGAAAGGGGACGCATTCTAACAACAAACTAAGGTTAGTTGAACTAGGGTCTCTCTCATTATATTGGAGTGGAAAATAGGGTTATAACAGATGCCCCCTAATGCATGAAGTCACAAGAGAAATTGATGGTTGAAATGCTACAAGAATAAGGAGTTGATACCAAGGAATCATATCATAGCCACATTGATAACTAAGTTTCAATCATAAGATGGTCATCCCTAAGGTGGGTACACCCATGCTTGGCATAAAAAAGGTTTGAACATGGTCACCAACTATACACCACATGACCACAACATGAAATGATAGTACATGGCCACGAGACATACATGTTGGATCCATGCAACAAAATAAAATATCGTAGTCACTAGAAAATATAATGAGGGCCTATCTTATAGTATAAATCAATATGACTATAGAAACGTAGAAGAGAGGTTCCTTGGAGTTTATCCAAACTTAAACAGGAACGCAACAACTTATATATATAATCATAAAGACAAAGATGCAATAGAAGAACACTTCATTTCATTCATAGAAAAATATTGAACTATGCTTACAAACATAATGGAAATAAGATAGCTCGGGCTATCGTATCTGATCTCTAAGAAGAGATGTGGTGGATACATGACATTGAACTGTGTTAAAATTATGCCCAAGGGCCTATTTATTATTGGGAAACATAAGAAAACCCTAAAAAACCAAAACCATAACCCCAGGAGATGTAACACCAAGAGTTTATTGGCCCCACTAGGGTTAGTTGGCAAGCCAACTTCTCGTGGTCGTAATGTGGTCATGTTATCTACATTTGGCGCGTACGATACCCTGTTGGAAAGGTCTCTTTGAGTACTATATGTTTCATTGTAGGCCCCTACCCATGGCCACGTGCCTACTATAGAACCCAAAAAAATGTCGTTTAGGGGGTGAAAACTGCTCTGAAAGTTCAGGACTCAAAAAACTGTTAAAAAAGGAAATGATGAAATGAATAAGGAAACAAATGAAACTGATTGTGGGTTCTAGGTGGAATAAGCGGGTGTCCACCAATATGCACTTGGATCATTCCTCCCCCCTTAGGAAGCAATGGTATCCATTCCATGCAGAGCCTCCATGAGGTGAGGAAATTTTTGTTGAATCTATTATCTGGTCCCTTGTGAGCCACTTGCACTTGTGAAGGAGTTGGCCTGCTTTGACAACTTGATATAGTTGTATCCTTTTTTGGTGAGTGTTGTTGATATGTGTTTCCAAGATGTGATTAGTTCTGATCTATTCCCATAAGCTATTCTATAAAGTCAGATGTGTCCAACAATGGTGGAAAGTATGGCTGAAGGTGATCTATATTGAACACTGGGTGTAGACCAATGAACGGTGGTATGCTGAGCTTGAAATTGTTGTCACTGAAGGCCTTAGTGATGATGTATGGCCCATATCAGAGTGGGCAAAGCTTGCACTGGGGTCCAGCAAGGCGCTCCTTCTACAAATGTAGCCAAACTTTGTCACCCACCTAGAACTTGTGCAGCACTCGATGTCGATCATGGTGCTACTTGTACTTGCATTAGTTATGTCCAATATATTATGGACCTGTTCGTGTCCATTCAATATGCTCATTGAAGTTGTTAGCCCTTTCTACTTTAGAATAAACGTTAACCGAATCCACCTGAGTAGCTGCAAATGGTATGGCCACATCAATGGGGCATAATGGCTGAAATCCCAACCTTACCTGAAAGGGGTATGGCGTATTGAGTTGTGGAGAGCTTTGTTGTAACTGTGTTGGACATAGGGTAGACTTTCATCCCAGATGCGTTGATGCTTTGAGTTGTACATGCACAAAATGTGTACGATCATCCTATTGACAATGTTTGTTTGGCCATCAATTTTGAGATGGAAAGTCATGGACTTAGTAAGTTTTTTATCCATCATCGACTAGAGACATGACCAAAATGCACTCAAGAATCTACCATCCTGATATGAGAGAATGGACTATGGGATTCCAAGGTGTACCTATATGTTGGCATTATGATACATATGTTGTACTTGATGGCAACCCACTCATCTCAGATGATAAATTATAGTGCAACAAAGTTATTTTCAAGTTCACGTAGTTTCACGCAAAGAAAATTTCATGCACTTTCATGCAAAGAAAAGTTCCTTTCATGAACACGCACTTTCATGCAGAGAATAAATTATAGTGCAGCAAAGTTATTTTTTGGTTCACGCACTTTCATCAGAGAAAAGTTCCTTTCATGAAGAGAAAAGTTAACGCACTTTCATGCAGAGAAAAGTTCACGCACTTTGATGCAAAGAAAAGTTCACACACTTTCATGCAAAGAAAAGTGCATGCACATGGGAGATCTTATGGTTGATTCATGGTATTTGTCCGACAGTTTTTTATCCTATGGTTTTGGTCCATGGTATTTAGTCCTTGGTATTTGAGCCTATGGTTTAGGGCCATGGTATCTCGTCATAAGTGTTGATCCCAAGTATTGGGTCCATGGTATTGAATTGTTATGGTTTTTGGTCCGTGGTATTGAGAAAGGCCTAAGGCTATAAAAGAGGAAGGAGATCATTTAGCAAGGCATCTTCTGAATGATTGAATATCTGATAAATTGCTAGATCTGAAATACTGTGATTGGGTTATGGTGCAGACCTTGATCTGAATGAAGAAGGAACCCGAGTGCAAGGAGAAGGATAAGTTCTATTGATGGGTCAAAATCTTAAGGCTGGAATAGTGGTATCAGAGCCAAAGGTCTTGAGTTCAAATCACACCCGGCTCGCACTAGGGGGGAGATTGTTGGGCATTGGATAATCCAGCGCTCCCCATGTGTTTCGTGACATGGACTAACCGCCTCTCGAGGATCCATTAACTCTGGCGATGCGTCCGTTTACTAACACCTATGGGTTTTGGTCCTGAATGATTGAATATCTGATAAAGTGCTAGATCTAGAATACTGTGATTGGGTTATGGTGCAAATCTAGATCTAAATGAAGAAGGAATCTGAGCGTAAGGAGAAGGATAAGTTCTATTGATGGGTCAAAATCTTAATGCTGTAATAGTGGTATCTCTATATGATTTTGATCTGTGATATGTGGCGCACGCTTGATCTATAAATCTGATAATTTGGGTTAACTAATATCTAAATGTTTGAAAGAATGAATCTATAGATCTGTACGTAGGTTTCTGAATAGTGAAGTAGCATACATCTCTTGATTTATGTTCTAGCTGCTTCTGTTTATTGCTACAGTGTTCTAGGTTTAGAAGTTGGGTGTGATTACTGTTATTATGATCTTGGTATAGTCGTCAGAGAAGTTTTTATTTTGATTCAGTTTGTGCACAAGGAAGTTGGTTGACTGTAGATCTATTTGATACTTGGTGGATTAGGTTGGAATGTTTATCATTATCTATTTTGATAGACTAGATCTAAATTATTGACGTATGTTTATGTATAGTATAATTTGGGTATGACAAATGTATGGAACAGTTGCAAGTTATAAGGAAATATTTGCAGGTTGGTTTTGGTGAAAGTATTGTTTTAGTATTGGGTCATTGTGTGCCTCAATGATATATATGGGTTCAGTATGAAAATTGGATGAAACGTGGCCTTTCAGATTACAGTTTTGTGCTTTAGTGTATCCAGTCTGAGAATTGATGAAACATGGTACCTGGAGGAAGAAAGAGAAGGTTGTAGCCTTTGGTAGGTTGACACCTACGTACTAGTACATCAACTAGTACAAGAGCCAAGGGGGTGGTAGCTCCCTTCTAGTAGCAGCTTGAAAACGAGTAAAGGTTGGATCATTTCAGCAAGTAGCAGCCTGCGTACTAGTAAATGGATTGGCTAGTACAAGAGAAAAGGGGGTTGTAGCTCCCTTCCAGGATAGTCTAGAGAACGAGAGAAGGTTGTAGCCTTCTGCAGGTAGAAGCCTGTGTATTGGTATAAGTCTGCACCAGTACAGAACTATTGTAAAAGATATTTCTTATTAAACAAGATTTAGACGACTTGTAGCAGGTGGTTTTCACCCATATTGGGTTTACACCTTACATCATGTTGTTCATGTGTGCTTGTTGTGTGTGATGAGTTGTTGTATTTTACTGCTCCAGTTTACTGCTCGTGTGGTTAATAATGTTCTGATGCACTCATTAAAGATCAACTAACTGAATCATATGTTTACTGGATATACATTTGTTGTAACACATATGAATCTTAATATGGAAATGAAAAAGTTATATTGATCTAATAATATTGATTCACACCCCCTCTCAGTATTATTTCCAACAATTGGTATCAGAGCAGCTCCTTTGGTAGAAGCTTGATCGCTTGAATGAGATCCATGGAGCAATGGGAAAGAAGCTTAAGAAGAAAGCACCTAAGAAGAAGAAGACATCTCAGAAGAACTATGACAGTGGGAGTATCGATTGGGGAATATGCAGAAGAAGCACTTCTGATTCAGAATCACTTCAGAATGAAGATGAGCAAGAACTATCAGGTATGAATTTGTTATCCTCAAGTGATCCTGTTATCTATCCATTTGAAGATGATGAAAGTGATAGTGAAACAACTGAATGTGCTCTTATGGGTGATTAAGAAAGATATAGAATAGAGGCAGAATTTAAAAGGCTCACAGACAAAATTAGAGATCAACAAGATCTATTGAACAAAAGGGAATGTGCCTTCAAAGAAGAATCTACCAAACTAAAAGCTCAACTAAAGGAAGGAAACAAGGTAAGAAAGTTATTCAAGGAAAAATGTCAAAAGTTGTAGGATGAAGTGACATCATTAAGAAATGAAGTAAATGAAAGAAGCACAATAATAAAGAAACACAGAGATAGATCCAGTTACTATGAAAGGCTTGAAGCTACGATCCTCTCGCTAAAGGAAGATCTTGAAGAATCAATGAAGCAGAATAAAGGACTACTCCAAGCTCTTGAAAAACAAGAAAATGAAGTTCTTGAACTAAGACATCAGTTGGAAGAAGAAAGAAAAGTCGAAGAAAACATGAAGAAGCAACATCGTGAAAGGGAAGAGCAACTTCAGGTTGAGGTAAATATTCTAAATGATAAATTAGAAGAAAAGGATAAGCTCTTATGATTTCAAGATAGTACTAAGATCTTGGATGATATTCTTAGTAGTCAAAGGTCTCCTGCTACCAAAACTAGTCTTGGTTTTCATGGATCTATTGAGAAAGAATGTAGTTCACAAAGTAAGACAAGAGAATCTAATGCAAAATCTGAAATGCTCAACAAGGAGATGAAAGGTCAACCCCATCAACAACCAAGGAAAGAAATTCTTCAAAGAAAATCTATCACTCCTCCGATGAATAATGTTGAATGTTATGAATGTCATAATATTGGACATGTTGCAACCAGATGTAGAAGAAGAATGGTTCAAGATCATCACACAAAAAGATCATCACGTTCCAGGTACTTTATGGGATATTGTTTTTCTTTCAATATGTTTGGTCATAAATCTATTGATTACTACAAAAGGAATATGAAACATAGAAGATGTTATGCATGTAACAAGCTTGGACATATAGCTAAGGAATGCAGGAGCAAAGTACGAGCACCATACCAAAAGGAGAAAACATCATCACACTTGAAGATATGGAAGAAGAAGGAAGTATAGTTAGAAAGAGGTGGCTCAGCACAATATACAGACATAACAGACTCAGAGGGACTTGAAAGTGAAAAACTTCAATGTCCTAAATCTCATACGTAGGTTTCATAAAGGAAAGTCGCGTATATACGTGAGTTAGTTGCTGCAAAATCGTGTATATGATAGTTTGAGGAAAAGCAGTGGATACAGGATGTGATTCAGTCCATTACTTTCTTTGTTTGATAATGGTTACAATCTACTGATGATGTGTTAAAATGTCTTGATACTTATAAGATGATTAAAAGTGTGTTGGTCCTAAATTAATGATGATGATATCTTGATACTTCTTGCTGTTATATGCTTGATCAAATCTGACAGTGAACAGATGGCATAGGTTCAGGGGGAGAAGATGCTTTTAATAATGCATTGTTGGCATTATGGTTAGTAGTCCTTGGTGATGATGCTTATATGGCTAACTGATATATCTCGCTATGATATGGTTATGAGTTGTCCATGACAAAATCTCATATGATTATTGGGGTTACATAGTTGATGATCAGATCAGATTTGTGATCGATTCTCTGATAATGCATATATGATGCTTACATGGTGATCTTCAAAGCTTGAATACACATCTTCATTACTTAATGATGAGTCACTCTTATGCTGTTATCGTCATATGCGTAAAATACAGTTATGATGCTAGATTCCTATAGTTCTTGGCACTCATGTGGATGAGGATTGTTTCTGAGATCTTGAGATCAAGTTACATAGTGCTGGATACATGGATGATTACTCAAAGTTGCATTGTTGGAGACATAATGATGATGCGTTTCTACCTATATGATGTTAGGTTGATACTTACATAGTTTGGTTGATGCAGATATTTCCAAGTGACGATCCTTGGATCATACAGATACTGATGTTGATGAGACAACTATGGTGTCTTCCACATATGATATATGTGAATGATCTTATGAAGAGAATGAATTGATGCAGGCATATCTTGTCACAGGTTGAGGCTATCTACACTAATAGACTTATACAGGTTGTTGGTCTAGATGCTGTTATCAGATGCTTATGGAGTAGATCATACATTGTAGTTGCTAATGACTATCATGATCTTATTTAGATGTTTGGTCTCTGTTATAAATATCATGTAAAGGTCATATCAAGACTCACGATGTAATAGTTTGTCTCTGTCTATTATAGTCATAAGATGTAATTTGAATTTATACCCCCAATATGCATGGGAAGGATGATGTAATAGTTTAGTCATGTATCTGTGATATCCCCACTTGGTTGGGTGGATGAGTCAATATTGGTATATCCCCACTTGGTTGGGAAATTGATGTATGAGTCTTTGGTGATAGGAAGGTCATTTATGATAGAGTCATGTTATTCTTATAGAACATCTTTTTGCAGACCTTGCTCACAGTCAGGGGGAGCATGAACAACACACTCCAGCAAAGCAGAAACTTCAGCATATACTTAGAGGAAGCATGGAAAGATTGGTACACCTTGGCATATACGAAGGGGGAGCTCATTCAGAGAGTTCAGCAGGTACGCAGGGGGATTATAGTCAGCAAAATGGTTATCAAGGAAAGAGAATATCTTAGTTTTCCCTTTGCCCTTGATGTCAAAGGGGGAGATTGATTGGTTGTTGTTGCCATCAAGTCCAAAGGGGGAGATTGTTGGCATTATGAAACATATGTTTTACTTGATGGCAACCCACTCATCTCAGATGATAAATTATAGTGAAGCAAAGTTATTTTCTAGTTCACGAACTTTCACGCAGAGAAACGTTCACGCACTTTCATGCAGAGAAAAGTTCCTTCCATGAACATGCACTTTCATGCAGAGAAAATTTCCTTTCATGCAAAGAAAAGTTCATGCACTTTCATGGAGAGAAACATTTGCACACTTTCATGTAGAGAAAAGGACATGCGTATGGAAAATCTTATGGTTGGTTCATGGTATTAGTTCGAAAATTTTCGATCCTATGGTTTTGGTCTGTGGTATTTAGTCCTTGGTATTTGAACATATGGTTTTCGGCCATGGTATCTCGTCATAAGTGTTGATCCCAAGTATTGGGTCCATGGTATTGAATTGTTATGGTTTTTGGTCCATGGTATTGAGAAAGGCCTAAGGCTATAAAAGAGGAAGGAGATCATTTGGCAAGGCATTTTCTGAATGATTGAATATCTAATAAAGTGCTAGATCTAGAATACTGTGATTGGGTTGTAGATCTGGATCTGAATGAAGAAGGAACCTGAGCGCAAGGAGAAGGATAAGTTCTATTGATGGGTCAAAATCTTAACGCTAGAATAGTGGTATCTCTATATGATTTTGATCTGTGATATGTGGCGCACGCTTGATCTATAAATCTGATAATATGGGTTACCTAATATCTGAATGTTTGAAAGAATGAATTTATAGATCTATATGCAGGTTTCTGAATAGTGAAGTAGCATACATCTCTTGATTTATGTTCTAGCTGCTTTTGTTTATTGCTACAGTGTTCTCGGTTCAGAAGTGGAGTGTGATTAATGTTATTATGATCTAGGTATAGTCGTCAGAGAAGTGTTTATTTTGATTCAGTTTGTGCACAAGGAAGTTCGTTCACTGCAGATCTATTTGATACTTGGTGGATCGGGCTGGAATGTTTATAATTATCTGTTTTGATAGACTAGATTTGAATTATTGACGTATGTTTATGTATGGTATGATTTGGGTATGACAAATGTATGGAACAGTTGCAAGTTATAAGGAAATATTTGCAGGTTGGTTTTGGTGAAAGTATTGTTTCAGTATTGGGTGATTATGTGCCTCAATGATATAGATGGGTCCAGTATGAAAATTGGATGAAACGTGGCCTTTCAAATTATGGTGTTGTGCTTTAGTGTATCCAATCTGAAAATTGATGAAACATGGTACCCGAAGGAAGAAAGAGAAAGTTGTAGCCTTCGATGGGTCAGCACCTACGTACTAGTACATCAGCTAGTACAAGAGCTAAGGGGGTGGTATCTCCCTTCTAGTAGCAGCTGGAAAACGAGTAAAGGTTGGAGCATTTCAGCATGTAGCAGCCTGCATACTAGTAAATGGATCGGCTAGTACAAGAGCAAAGGGGGTTGTAGCTCCCTTCCAAGATAGTCTGGAGAACAATAGAAGGTTGTAGCCTTCTGCAGGTAAAAGCCTGTGTACTGGTATAAGTCTGCACTAGTACAGAACTATTGTAAAAGATATTTCTTATTAAAGAAGATTGAGACAACTTGCAACAGGTGGTTTTCACCCACATTGGGTTTCCACCTTACATCATGGTGTTCATGTGTGCTTCTTGTGTGTGATGATCTATTCTATTTTACTGCTCCCTTTTACTGCTCATGTGGTTAATAATGTTCTGATGCACTCATTATAGATCACTAACTGAATCATGTGTTTACTGGATATACATTTGTTGCAACACATATGAATCTTAATATGGAAATGAAAAAGTTATATTGATCTGATAATACTGATTCACCCCCCCTCTCAGTATTATTTCCAACACCATACTCTGGCCTCTATTGAGATACTCTTCTTGCAGGCCACCATTATTGCCATCTTATAGAATCTATTAATGACCACGAAAATGCAATTGTTGTCATGCTTAATAAAAGGAAGGCCCAACATGTAATCCATGGAGACAGATTCCCAAGGTCAGCCAGGAGTAGGTAAAGGAGTATACAAGCCTTGCTTCTTGATGGTTGGTTTGGAAATGGTGGAGATGGTAAAGGATCTAATGTACTTCCCAACATCCTCATGAAGTTTTGGCCAATAAAAATACTTCTGTAATACCACCACTATTTTCTCTACTCTAAAATGTCCAGTGACCTGACTGTAGTGTGCCTCCCAAACCATCTTCACACGCCCAATTGAAGGAACACAAATGTGTCCCAAGTGGCATAACAATGCATCCTGAAGGTCTAAATTTGGAACTTGTTTCCCTTCCAGGAGTGTCTCGTATATGTTGCCAAATTGTGGACTGCTCTTGTAAATATGTGACCACCCTGATCTCTAGTGTACACAGGAGTCAAGAAAAGTGGTCATTTCCATGACTAGTGGTTAGATGAGGCAATCAACAACATTATTGGTGCTAGCATTATTATAATTAATGTTCGAATGGACTTATTTCAATTGTTCTTCAACTTCCATTTTGTTTGTATGAACTCTAGAGGTCGGTGGTTTGTGTGGTTGACTATTTCCTTCCCCAAAATGTAATGCTTCCATTGACGGAAGGCGTACAAAATGGAATACATTTCTTTGTCGTAAGTGGGATACTTTTGGACTGTGTATGAAAGTGCCTCACTGTGGTAAGCCACTGGATGCCCATGTTGCGTAAGAACCGCATGAATATCATAGTGAGAGGCATTTGTCCCAATATCAAATGGTTATCACAGGTCTGGTAATGTGAGAACTGTTGCAGAATAGATGTGATTCATCAACTCAGAGAATGCTTGTTGTTGAGTCTCTGACAAAAGAACTCTTCTTTCTCTCTGCCCTTGGTGACTTGACTTAAAGGCCAAGTGATATGGTAGAACCCCAACTTGAACTTATGATAGAAATTGGCAAGACCTAAAAAATTGTTGAGCTCTGTTACAGTGGTTGGGGTTGGCCAATCCCGAATGACTTGTATCTTGGATGGATCCACATGTATACCCTGCTCATCAATGATGTACCCCAGAGATTGAACCAGGGTCAGGTGAAAGGTGCATTTCTCCATGTAAGCACACAACTTGTATTAGTGCAGGGTTTGAAGGACCGGTCGAATATGCTAGAGGTGATCTTCCCAATTCTAGTTGAAGATCAAGATTTCATATATAAACCACCATGAATGCATTGGTTAAGCATCACAAGATTTCATCCATTAGTCTCATGAAGGTTGGAGGGTCGTTCTTCAATCAAAAACCATTTGAAAAGGCCCTCCTTGTATTTGAAGGTAGTCTTATGCACATCAAAGGGTTTGATAGGCACCTGGTGATAACCTGACTTCAAGTTAATCTTACTAAAATATTTGGCCCCCCTTGAGCTAGTCCAGAAGGTCATCAAACTTGAGGATTGGGTACCTATTCCAGATAGTGATCTTGTTCAACACTCGATAGTCAATATAGAGGGTCCTATCCTTCTTCTTTACTAATACAATTCGGCTCCCACAAGGTAATGAGAATGGCTTGATGTGCCCTTTTTGCAATAGTTCTTGAATATACCTCTTTATGTCATCATTCCTTAGAACAGAGCATCGATATATCAGTCCATTGGGCAGTGGTGTGTTCGGGGTCAGATCAATGGAGTGCATGACCTGACAGTGTAGAGGGACCCCTATGGGTGAGGTGAAAATATCCATGTTCCCCTCCATGAACTTGTCCATCTTCTGTTGTTGTGTATAGGAGCCTTGCCTGGAAGCTCTGACCACAACCTTCTTCTTGCCCTAGGGGCGAATCAGAAGGAGAACAAATTTCCTGGTCTGAGAAATAATGTTACTACATTTCTTTGTAGTGATCAAAGAGATGGTGGCAGGCGGGCTACCTTTGGTATCTTGTACAACTTATTAGCCAAACTAATAATGACTCCTATATAACATGTCACTTCCACAAGTATGGTTTTCCTAATAATACATCATAAAATTCAAGAGGAGCAATGTCACACAGTACCTCATCCGTGAAGGGCTTGATGCTGTAGGGAAGGTGGTACTGCTGACTGACATGAAGATCTTGTCTTTGGTGAAGCCACGTGATGGTTTATGGCTATGGATCTGTTAAAGTATTTAGGCCTAGTCGCTTCACGACCTCTATTGAAATGAGGTTTGTTTGGCTCCTGCTGTTAATAATGAACTGCAGTGGAGAACCCTTCACACATAGTTGTGAGTGGAAGTGGTGTTCCCCCTCCTATGGATCTTTAGGCTCAATATTATGGATCTTAGTCCTTTCTTCTATGGTTTGGGGGCCCCTTTCCCTTGCTTTGGATTCAAATATTGAAATTCTTGCTTCTTTTGTTTAAAATTCTGCTCAATCTTGACAATGTACTGATACGCCTTGCCCAATGAGGAAATTTCTTGGAACTCCATCTTGTCCTAGATGTACTTGTGTAGACAGTCGTGGTTCTTGAGCACCAAATGCCAATCATTATCCTTGATACCCAGCTTCATGCGAAGGGTATAGAAAGTATTTGTGAACTCTGGCACATCTTGGTCCCTTCCTTGCTATAGCATGGTCCACTTTATGTATTTTTCTTCATAGCTCTCAACACAGTAATATTGTTCCTTGATGGCGTCTCGAAAAGAATTCCATTTGGGTGCAACTGAAAGCAACAAGGGTTCACTCTCATCCTTTTGGTCACAGTAGGTTTCCCACCAGTCCTTGACGTGTGGGACATCTTTAAGAAGTACAAAAGTAATATTTTCCCGATTGGAAAAGTCATGAACTAAAAAATATTCATCCAATAGATTTTACCATTTATCTACAACATTTGTATTTATCAGGCCTTTGAATATGGGAATATCAAAGTTAACATGTAGCTTGAAAGCAATGGCACGTCTAGAGTGGTTGTTGGATGAAGATGCATTGCCTATGGGTAGTTGTTGAAGGATCTGGGCAAAGTTATCCATCATTGCATCCCTTTGTCCCTCGAGGGATTCCTTGAGAAACATTTTGGATCTCCTCCCCCCTCATCTTTATTTTCTTCTGCCATGGGAGTTCATCGGGTTTTGTGAGCTTGATCTTGTAATGATTCAACCAGATGAAGCCCTAACTCAATATACCCTGACCTTGTGGGGGACATGCATAGAAAAACATAGAATGAGAAGACAAATCTGATACCACTAATGTAAACTTAAACATGAATGCAACAACTTACAGATATAATCATAAACACATAGATGCAGTAGGAAAGCACTTCATTTCATTAATAGAAAAATATTGAACTATGCTTACAAACCAAATGGAAATAAGATAGCTCAGCAAATGTTTGTTTATCTCTAAGAAGATATGTGGAAGATACATGCCTCTGAACTATGTTACAATGAGGATCAAGGGCCTATTTATTATTGGAAAACATGAGAAAACCCTAAACAACCAAAACCCTAACCCCAGGAGATGCAACACAAAGAGTTTGTGGGCCCCGTTGGGGTTAGTTGGTTAGGCAAGTTCCCAGGGTCGTAACTTGGTCATATTATCTCCATTTAGCGTGTACGATACCTTGTTGGAAAGGTCTAGCCAAGTACTACAGGTTTCATCACATGACCCTAGCTACAGTCAAGAGCCTATCATAGACCCCAAATAAATTCTGTTTAGTGGGTCAAAACTACTCCAGAATTCCACGACATGAAAAACTACTAAAGATAGTAAATGCTAAAATGAACAAGGAAACAGATGAAACTAGTTGTAGGGTCTAGGTGGAATAGGCCGGTGGACACCAATATCCACCTAGATCAAGAGTAGCCCTCAAACTACATAAAATGATACATAACTATAGGGTTACTTGTGAAGAGTGCTTTAAAAGAGTGATATATCCCTATCACAAGGTATTCTACTATGGTATGACTCTACAACATGTGAATATGTTTTTTGATGTGGAGCATCAAAAAATCTATTTGATTACTGACCAATGAGGTATACCATTAACAAACATAGGTGGACCCGCATATGATAAACATGGACCCCAAGGTACCTAGCACAATCCACATAGTGTGAATAAATGTGCCAACATTGAAAACTTGTGGATTTAGTTGATTAAGAGTGAATGGGGTAAACTCATTATCAACTATGAGGAATCCTACCACTAGGATCTACAAGCTCTAATGTACTACTAGTTCCTATATCAAACTCTTGGATAATGAGTTAAATTAGATAAGAGAAGATTCATCGAAGGAGGGGCTTAATGTATCCCCCATTAATGGAAACAAAAAATATTGAAAGATGATGTGAATGGATGAAGTCATGAGGTACAAATCACATAGGGATGGGAAAATGTAGAGGGCCAACTGAGTTTATACTTCCCTTGAACATGTAATGGCACTACAAAACAATGACTTGGTAGCATTGGCTAATGATCACCACATGATATCATACAATAATGTATGAGGCATTCAACTAAACTCCATAATTTCTTGAAGAGTAACTAGTTGAAGCAGTAGAATGACTCCTATGTATGGTATAGATCCTAAGAAAGCTAAAACCAAACTATAAATTAATGGTCCAAACAAGTGCCATGTTCAATGGTGACATGATTAATGCTACTATTTTGATGAATATAATAAGAAAATGGATTTCCCCCATTTTTCTCTTTTCACTCGTTGTTATCTCATTCATAGTTTAGTGAGCACAAAATAAAATATAAGTGATCTCGATAGTTTCTTTGTCGTATAGTTTTAACAAGCCTGAAAAGAGATAAAATGGCACTTAATAAGTTGTCTTATTCATGGTTTAATAAACTTGAAGGAGAGGTACTAATGTGCTCTATAGAGGGTGTCATTTTCTAGAGGTTTTAATAATCCTAAAAAAAGAGATAAAAGGATGCTCACTACCCTTTGTTGATTAATTAGCATGTGAAGGTGTAGTCATTGTGACAACCACCCTCGAAATTTTTTCCTACACTTGAATTTTAGAGTCTCCTTGTGATCATGTGATCTATCATTTCAAGTTTTTTGTTGTTGCTTCATGGTCAATTAATGTTTCACAAGGGCCAGAGTCTTCTTCTAAGATTATAAAGTGTTGAAGTCACTTTATTACACATGCTCAACCTTTGATGCATTCATAATAAGACATCTTCCTAGCAAGCTCAGTAGTCAATGAGTGTTCATGAAGATAGTCATTGTGTAGTTCTTTAGGGTAAGGCTTGCGCAGTCACAAGGAATAATGCTTGTGCAATGTTTATTTACAATGCTTGCGTGATTAATCTTGGCAGTAAATGTGCAGTCCATAAGGATAGTGCACTACTCAATCCATGTTGACAACCAGTGTGTAACATCATCTGATAGCCTCTCTCACTTTAGTTGCAATTGTATCATCATTAAGGTGAATTTCCTCAATTGTCACTTTTGCGCACCTTTGCTTTCACAAGTGTTGTTTTCACTTTTGCAATTATTGATTTTTCTTGATTTCATTTTAACAAGTGTCACGTTTTCCTTTTCTTCACTCTGGCATGTGTCACTTTTAATTTCTTTACCTTTTTCAAGTGCCATTTTCACTTTTTCTCATGGTCGCAAGTGTCCGTTTTGATTGTTTCCACTCTTGCATGTGTCGCACTTTGGTGAACCACTTGAGGTATCTCTAACACGCTCTATTACACAATATTTTTCACACCTCCTACACTTCCTTGTCGCATACCCCACAGTTCTCGAAACATGACCATTATGGAGTGTACTCATTCATATATGCAACTCAGATCCTTCCTATGATATTGATTGGAAGGTGCCTTGAGCTTTTCTTGAAAGAATAGTTCTAAAACCCTAATTTTAGAATCATCATGCTTATGTGATTAAAAACAACGTTGATCACCTATTGCACTAAACTTAACATACGATGGCATTGGTTTGTTCACTTGTATACTCATAATGATCCCAAAAAGGAAATTTTCCCAAAGAGGATGAGAAGCTTCCAGAGCGGTGAGCTAGAGGTTATCTGGCATAGATGAGGTTGAATTCTCCCAACTTGGCCTCTTGGCCTCATCCCTATGAAATACCACCTTAAGATAAGGGCCTAATCCTATCTTTGGAGAGGTCCAAACTCCCTTTCCAAACTTATATATTCATCCTCTCCCATTCCCAAATGGTTGGTCTATGCCCGTTTGCACCCTTATGCTAAGAGTGTGCCTATATTCTACTCATTTGGCATAGAGAAGGAGCACTTGGAGAGCTTAGCTTGGACTTGAATATTCATTCAAGGAGAGCCTATCAACATCAAGTCATGGTTGTATTCTTCCCTTCATTTTCTATTAATATACAACTCCTGGTTCATTTTCACTAAATGCGTATTCTCATGTATCATTTAGCTTAACATTCATTGATCAGTTAAGTAGGTTTATTTTGAACATGCTATTTGTATTTTCATGCCTTGTTGTGTCTTAAACACTTGTGCATGCACATAAACACTGAGAATAGTAGTAACAAGCCTGTAATGCAATTGATTCAAGGTCTTCAGCGAAGTAGATCGAGATAGTATCAGAACAAGGTAGGCCATTTGGCTAGAGGGATCGTCTCTGTCTACAGAGAGGATTTACCTAGACAACAAAATGGCGACTCCACTGGGGAGCCTATGATCCTTTCCATCTAGTCCTTAACCTTGTTTTGTGATGAGTTTGACCAACCGTCCATTCCCATACTTAGTTTGCTTGTCTTAAACTATTTTTACTGTCTCGTAATTACTTGAAGGTTCTTAACTTTTTCCACTCTTGAATATTTTTTGTTTTTTCTTTATCCTTCTCAACCATCACAGTTTTGACACTAATAGTCATGATGACATCACGAATATTTTTATGACAATAGTGATGATCACTTCTTTTCTTTTAACAAGTGCAATGATATTAGAGGTTAAAGAAAATTAGGGTTCTCTTCTTCTTTTTTTCAGTATTTTTCCTTCTGTCAGTGGCTTACGAGTGTAATTTTAATGTCCTTGCCTTGCTTGACATGTTTGTTTGATTGCAATTTCCTCTTGATTTTGTTTAAGTGTGTTTTCCTTCTAGGGTTTCTAGGACTTCTAGGTCATCCTTCATTCATTCATTAGTTTTCTCTTCAGAGATCATTACCCTTCTTTAAAGAGTATTTGTGTGTTTGGACATCTTTTGCAAATCACTTTTGGTTATTGGGTATTAATTTGTTTTCACTAGTGTCAAATTGATTAGATTCCTTGAAAGTCACTTTAGTTCCATTTCACAAGCAATAGATTACAAAATTGTTAGTGTCGATTGAACTGAAAGGAAGTATTTGCTTTGAATTTTGTGTTTTGAAAAGCAAAAGTGAAAGTATTTATCTTCTAAGTAGTTTTCAAATCATTTGCTACATGAAAAATCATTAATGTGAAAGATATTTTCATGATTATTGAGTTGTTTGCATTCTCTTTTTCTCTTTTGCATTAGATTACATTGATTGCATTAAAGTGAAAAGGAAATCGTCATTGTATCTTAAGGTAGATCGCTTTAAGATTTTATTTTGGCATTGCATTTTCTTATGAAATTAAAGATTAGATTTCATGTTTGGAATTTAGCATTGGAAAATTTTTAATGCTGCATTGTTGCTTGTTTGATGCATGATTTGGGTGTTTCTCTTCCCTAAGTAGGAAACCTTCATTGAATGAAAGGATTTCAATTTCATCATTTAGTAGCATTTTAGGAACAGTGACATTGTTAAGGCCTTGAAATAGAAACATAATTTCAAGGTTAACTTTAAAATCTATCAATTAATGTAAGGAGCATTTGAAACAGTAATTAATGCTCATACCTAGTGGTCTAGGATAGAGACATGTTTTAGTATATATAAAACTCAGCAATTGTCGTACGCTCTTGCATTAGACAACACTAGCATAGACTTGTGCTCCCCATACTATCAAGTATATAAAGGGAGACCCTCGTAGGTTGCAAACATTTATCAATATGAAGTTGAGTCTGCCTCCCTATGAACATGATACACAAAACACAACATTCAGGGAGATTTTTTGCACGTATGTCAAGTCCTTGGTAAATTTATTTTCTCAGGTGTATATTGTAGTTCATGGTTACTTGGTACTCCTTTTTTCCTAGAGTTATCTGAGTGGTCATTTCGATCTTTTCTAACTCTTTAAATTTGAAAATATCATCGAGCACTTGTGCTTTGAAGCTCACTAAACCTTCAAAAGTGACTAGAGTCACCTTTTTGCCCTTTTATTCACTCCTAAAACATTAAAAGGCAAAGTTTTTGTTTCAAATTCTAAAATTAATTGATTGCGAAACAACATTCTTCCTATGGAAATACCCCATAATAGATCTTAGGTTGATACAAATGGAAACATTTCCTAGGTCTACCAGTCAACCAAACCCCTCTGATTGGAATCTTGGTCCTTTTCCTTATTTTGGAAATATTTTTTCTTCGTGTATGGAAATTTTGTCCCTTATTGGATTGACCATTGGTCTGCCAGTTTGGTTATTTTCGACCTCGATGGTTTCGAGTGTCCAAATAAATTTTCAACCAAGTTCTCCTCCACCTAAATAATATCAACCTCATGTTGATCCTAAGGTTGACCCCTTGCCTTCTTCACCTATTTCTTCACCCCATTATTCCTCATTTCCTGGTGAAAGTCTAGATACTAGTAATGAGGAAGCTAAGTAGAAGAAGAAGAGGCTAAAGAAGAAGAAAAAAAATAAGCAAGGGGGGAGCCAAGCAACCATTGCTATGGGTGCAACTATTGAAGAAAAATCTTCCAACAAGCCTCAGAATGTAAACTTCCCTTGCATGTTATGTAAGCGTGAATGCCTTCTTCGGAATTTTCCTAGTATTCCTAATGTCTTAGAAGTGTGGTCCACATGTTCACATTGACCTTTGTTATCAGCATCTAGTGATCATGCTAGTGATAAACCTTCAACTAGTGAATCCCAAGGGAAAAAGGGAAAAGTCAAATTTCCTTGTAAGTTATGTGAAGGTAATCATCTGATTCACCTTTGTCCTTTAATCGATGAAGCTTCCAAGGAGTTAGAAAATCTTATTGCTTCCCAGCCTTGTCTTCTGATTGGGTATCAAAAGCTTTCCCCTGATACTTCATTAGTTGATCCAATGATTGATCAAAAGTCATCTTTGGTCAACCCCACTCTCTTTAAAAGTGAGTCTCATAAGTCTGTTCTCAGCCAACCATTGGTCGAGAAACTGGTCAACTTGACTCCACCTTTAGTTAACCATACTTTTTAGGTAGAGAGTGAACTCCATAGTGCTTAGGTTCTTCTAGTTTCTTTAATTTCTAATGAACTAGAGGGAAATCCTCTTGTTCCCAAGGTGCATGAGAGAATTCCTCTTATTCCTATAGAGTAAGAGCGTAGCTCTCATGTTTCTACGAAACAACTTTGGAGTAGTTTAGTCACTTATTTTGGTTAGATTCGACTAGTAGGATATCATCTTCCATCTTATGTGCCTTTCCATATTACAGTACAGGCTTACCATATGGCCATACCTAGCACAGTCATAGATGAAGACACATCTGTTAGCATTCTGTCCTCAACTGCTTAGTAATATTTAGGTTCTCCTCAGCTTATCCCCGTCACCCAGAATTTGTTAGCTTTTAATAGAGGAACCAGTCAACCATTAGGGATCCTTCCTAAGTTACCTATTACTTTGGGAGGAAAGACTATTTATATAGAGGTGATGGTTGTCCAAGGCCCATTGGATTTTAATCCACTCTTTGGTCGTGACTATGTTTATGTCATGGGAGCTCTTGTATCTTCTCTCTTTCGAGTGACATGTTTCCTGCATGAAGGGAGCATTGTGATCATTGATTAGCTTACATTCATTGCTCCTTAATCAACTCCCACCCAACTATCATCCATAAATGGTTCTTATGTGTAAGATGTATTACCCCCGCCACAGTTTAATTATGTGGCCACTTGTTCCATGCCCACATCTAATGATGATCTAGTAGGTGATATAACAAACCATGTACTGGGGGGCATTGGAGCCCAATTTTTTGTTTAGATCCCTGGAAATGTATCCCTTCCAGAGTGTTGTTCTCCTATATGATGAGAACCTCTTGGAAGCCATGGCCTCTTTTGCTCTATGATGATGGTCATGGGGCATAGTTCCTTGTCTTGTGTCAAGCTCATTTAAAAATGAAAAAAGGGCTGTGAGGATAGTTATTTTACTATGTCAAACTCGTTAAAAAATGAAATAGGTCTCCATGAGCAGAGTTCCTTTACTTGTGTCAAGCTCATTAAAAAATTAAACAAGGTGTCAGGAGGATGGTTATTTTCCTATGTCAAGCTCATTGAAAAATGAAACAAATCCCCCTCCACTTTGAGTGTTTGATTATATCTCATAAAATTCTAGTAGAGTCTTTCACTTGATCTCGTAAGTGAACCTTCATTCCATAGCTATGTTAGTAACCAATAGTCTGCTTAGGTGAATGCAGTGATGCTTAGGGGGCATGTACCTCAAATTGAGTCATTATGCTGGGGGCATGCAAGCTTATCTCAAGTACAGTTTATCTTTGTTTCAAGCTTGTGTAAAAATGAAACCAAATCCAGGCAATGTTTATCTTTGTTTCAAGCTTATGAAAAATGAAACCATCCTCAATTATACTAAATAATAGTTTCTCATGTTTCAATCTTGTGTAAAAATGAAACAATTCCCACTTTACATCTCATGATTGTTGTTTTTATCATCTGATTGTTTCAAGATGAGCCTTGGTTTTTCCATTCCATCGTCACCATATTTTTTGGCTAATCAGTCACTTTCACTTGGTTGTTTTACCCTTTCCTGAGGAAGGTTTTTAAATGAGTGGTCTTATTATGTAGCCTCTTGACCATTACATATTTTGAGCAATTCCATCATCACCGAAACCAGTTGTTATCCTTTTATACCACTTGTTCCTCCAGGAAGAGTCACTTTTCAGCTCTTTTCCGACTCTTGAATTATGAAAATATTGTCGAGTACTTGTCATTTTGAACTCGTTAAAGTAAATGAATTGATGTCATATTAGTATATGTTTAACCCATTTTCAGTGTAAGATAGAATATTGTATGAAAAATGTACACCTTGGTCAACATGGTCAAGAGCTTGTCTTGAATATCGTTTTCTAACTTTTTGGATTCGAAGGACAAATTACGAAAAGGGACCTGATGGATTTTTTTTAATCATATCCTTTTCAAACTCTATAAATATGAAAAAGGAACCGAGTTATTCTTCGATCAGACTCATTAAATTTTTTTTACGACGAAAGACTCGTCACCATGATGAGCCCGAGTTTGTCCTTCCTAGGACTCTTAAAACTTACTAGGATGGATTCATTCGAAGGGTGAACTTACATGACAAGCATATGATATCCTCTTCAAGCTTGTGTAGAAATAAAGAGGTACTCGCTAGAAATAGTGGGGGAAAAAGTGAAAGTGGAACATCTCTTTTATAGGCAGCATGTCGCTCTTGAACTTGACACCCATTTGCATCTTGTGTTGGGTTTGAATATCCTCACTCAGTCACTTGTCTTTCTAGGTTTGGGTGATCTATTTTGCCTCTAATTTGACTATTTGACTTTGTCATTTTGACCCTTGGTCCTATGTTGAGTCAAATGTTGCCACACTACGGAGTCATGTCACCAATATGTTCAAGAGAAGTCCTATCTACAGTTATTTACCTATACATTGTTTGACCCATTGTTATAGTCTTGGACATTATTCATTTCATTCCACTTTATTCCTCATTTTGTGTCGATGATGGGGGATTCATCATGGCCCTCCTTTGATGGATCACTTCTTGTCGACTTCAATTCATTATCTAGGAAGATGATTTAGAAACTCTCTTTCAGTACCATAGATCTTGCATGTCTTAATGGCAAGTTCTTCGCATCTAATGACAGGTTTTTACTATTGGCCTTCGATTGAATGATTTTACAAGTTTTCAACTTCAGCTTCATTATCACATTCATGGATTGTAGTTTCATACCTTTAGAGCCATTATGATTATTGGTGACTTCTTTCGTGCATGTTAACAGTCCACAACATTGTCCACTAATCAGGTAGTTTTCTAGTATGTTCGACATCGACACATTCATTTGCATGTTAGAATTCATACTTTGATTGGGTTGGGATGGAGCGCAAGAGCCTGAGTATTCTCTAATATGACTCGGGATGCATGCAATTATGTGTTATTCATGATTGTACACATGTTTTTGCTATGCGTATGGTTGTGACAATACCATGGGACTTTATATTTATGATGATGATCCTTCTATACTAGATGGCTGCATCCATGCCTTGGCTCTTATATTTACAAATGATCCTTCTATATTTGATGAATTCTCCCATGCCATGCATCCCTTCATATAGTCCTTATTATATGGATGGTTGTGTCCATACCATGGATTCATGTTTTGACATCAGATATGTATATGTATATGTGTCCTTGATTTGCAGGTCTCCTGACAATGTTTGTTCTCGTCCTTGCAAAAGCGCATAAACCTTCTCATCCATCGCTCCCTGTTCTACCTTCATGCTTTAGGGGGCATCTGTTACATAGTATTTTGTCACACCTCCTGCATTTACCTATGACATAGCCTAAAGTTCCCAAAACATGACCATTATGTAGTGTACTGTTTCATATATGTAGCATAGATCCTTCCTAAGACATTCATTGGAAGGTGCCTTGAGCTTTCCCTGAAAGAAATATCTCTAAAACCTTAATTTGAGAATCATCATGCTTACGAGAATAAAAACAATGATGATCATATGTTGCATTATACTTGACCTGCAATGGCATCACTCTTGTTAGTGTTAGTGCTTTCACACTGCCATCAATGATCAAAATTTATCTTTTGCATTTCATATAATTAGGTGTCCCATTCTAATGAGCTACACTTCATTAGGTCATGGATTAGCTGATTGTATGGTTTCATTTCATTTATCCCTCATGCTATATACCTGCTGGCCTATTTCACATATTTTTCAGTCATTCATAGTCATTCCCATTCACATCATTTATAAAAATCAGTATTGGACTTTAGTCTCACTAGGTCTTAGGGTTTTTCACCATGGTCATTCACATGAAAAATGAATGTCAGCAGGCACATGAGGACGTCAAGTAGGGTGTAAAAGATCATAATTTATTTGTTTGTAAGCTAAATAAAGCTCTTTAAACTAAAAACTTGTTTTGAGTTAAAAAAGTAGAGGAGTTGTATTTTATTATTTCACTTCATGTAATTCAATGTAATTTTATGGTTCCTATACGTAACAACTATTCATATGCTGCTCCTGGTCACCTGCCAACCTGGTCAACTCTTGCCACTACAAAAGTCAAAGAGATGAGCACCATTCCACTTGTAAACATGCCAAAAGTTAAATATCAGCTAAAACAAAGAATTTTAGGGAAGCAAACAAACATTAGAAAGTGGGTTACTTTAAATGAAAAATCAAAAGAGTTTAAAGTATAAAAGGCTTTTCATCTTTCATATCACCTCATTGTGAAGTTCAAAGTGCTAAGGAGAATCCAAAAGGTGATTTTGAGTTCTCATTTGACAAAGAGAAACAAGTTGTGGTGTTATTAGAGAAAAACTTAGGCGATGCACACCTATTGCTTGGTGCTGCACATTGGATCAGCGCTGCACATTGGATGCTTTCTTGTAGTTCAAATTAGCAAACGCATTGCACATTCGTTTGGTGCTGCGCACCTGCTGGAGGGCGATCCGCACCTGTTGGAAACTACCCATACAGTGCTAAAACCCTTAAACAAAGCCAAAATCGCTCAAACTTCTTCCAATTTGCAAAGATTATAAGGAGTTCTTGTGCTTAGGTCTTTTGAAACCCTAACTGTTATTAAAGAAAGTTTTTCCATAGTTCACTATTTAAATAGCTATCTTTTTCTATACTTGCTAGTTGTTCCTTAAAAACATAACCCCTACACACACTTCCCTAAGGTTATTCTCTTCATTTTTTTCCATTCCCTCAGATAACACTCCCCAAAACCCTACTTACATACACAACCCCTATACCCTAAATTCTTGAGACCCTACTCATTCCCTTCATACCATATTCCCTTAAACCCTACACTCCATCAAATCTGACTCATATCCCTATTCCATCCCACTCATTCTCTTTCCTTTGAAAATATCTTCATACTCATCATTCACCCACACTACCTTTCTTTCCTCACTAACATTTATAGTCAGTCAAGCTAATGGACAGTGATTATGGAACTGGGGAAGAGACCCTCAGTGATAGTTCTAGGGAAACAAAATTACATCTGAGAAGACCTCGTAAAGGAGGCAAGATAACCAAGGAGGAGCCCATTAGCCTCAGGGAATTACTTGCCTATCCATTTGCCATCACATGTTTCAAGCATTAGTCTTGTTATGATATCTGGGAAATGGTGGAGAGGGTCAAATTACACCATGAATTAGCAAGGCTATTTGTGACACACCTGGACAATAATGAAGCACAACCTACTAGAGTTACTTTCACTCTGTCACCTTCTATTATTTCAGAGGCCACATGCATTCCAAACATAGGTGAAAAATAGAACAAAGGGCAGACATTGACAGGGAATTTTATGAGCCTTACATCAAGGCCACATGCCTCGGCAAGCTGAGAAGAGTGTTTCCATTTAAATTCTTGCAGGATAGGTTTGGCCCACTCATGAAGATCATCATCAAATATTTTACCTGTGAGGTTGAATAGATTTAATATACCATGGGAAACCTTCATTTCTCTTGAGGTTTTCAAAGGTCCTCAAATATTTTCATCCGTGCATCAGGAGGAAGGTGGACCTTCCGGACATGAACAAGTCAAAGAAACTAAAACCTTGGGAGTGCCAATGTTTGTCACCTATGAGAGAGCAACTAGGAGGATTTTGTAGCTGCCAGGTGAGTACTATCTCCATAAGGAGTGGAAGCGGTCTCGCCTTCATCTACAGTGCACAGGCAAATGCTATCACCACCAGGAGTGGAAGGGGCTTTACTTTCTTCTCCAATAGAAGAAGTACAGGTTGGGCAGTAATAGAAGGGCAGAGATAAAGGAAAGAAAAATATGTATGAGGATGATCTCAGTGAGGGGCAAGAGAGAGACTTTGTCCTTATGTACCATGAGGTGGCACCAGAGGTGAATGTCATGGACTTGGATGCTCAAAATCCAAGGAGTGTCAAGGATTTGATCATGAAGGAACAAGAGGCTAACATTCAAGTCCTATCAGTCAATTTAGAAAGAGAAAAGTGGATGATCAAATACCTTGAGCAGGAAAACAAGCAATTAACTGATAAACAAGCTATTATGGAATTGTAAAAGATTAGGGAAGAAAGGTAAGAAACAAAGCAAAGGGCAAGATGACCTTCATTGAGCAAGAAATTGATAATGATTGAGAAGCTTGGTTAGAGAGGGTGAACATTCACCTTGAGAGGCTACTTGAGAAGGCCAATAAAGAGAAGAAAATGCTTTGCCACTTGAATTATCACTATTTAACCTAGAATAAGATATGCAATATAAGAATGAGAAAGCTAAAGGCAAGGTTGAGGAAAATAAAGGAGAAAACAAAAAATAGAAATTCTTGTTGATGCCTCATTAGCTCATCATAGTAGTGCTTGAGGGTGCCTGGTACCAAATTTGTGTCAATTTTGACAAAATTTTGCAATTTTCAAATTTTGAAATGTGAAACATAGGAAAACCCAATAGGTGCGCAGCGCCACTGGCACTGCGCTTTTGACTGGAGCATACTTTGAGAGAAAGGTTTGCATTTTTTGGATTTATAATGAAAAAACAAGCAAACCCAAAAATTTTCATCAAGTTTGGAGTAGATATTGGTCACCTAAAGGCCGAAAAACCATCAAAAAATGACCTCTCTGCCACTTTTTTGACACACAGGAAGCAGTCTAGGGATATTCCATCTTTGAGGGGGAAAATGACACCCAAATCTAAAAATTCAAGCTGTTCTAGGAAGTATACTTGAGGAGCTTTCCAACAAGCTATCCTACACACAATTTGGACACCGGGAAGGTCCCTAGAAATGCCTTGGAAAAAGTGTTGCGCATTGGATGAAAATTGTCGAATTGGCTCCAAAATCAAAATTTCGCCTAGATTTCTTGTAATTTGAATTTTGGGCTCTTTTTAGCTAAATATATGAATGTAATTGATGCTATGGGGTGTAAATATAATTAAAAAATGACTCTTGGGGATAAATTCATCATTTTGAAGTGGTTGGGGGTGGAATGAATCAGTTTCCATGGTTTTAGTTTAGATGTGGTTGAAACCACTCCATTTCTCATGGATTCGACCCTTTATGGCTAGAATAGGTGGTTTGATGCCTATATTATGTAATTTCGTAATCATTTGAAAAGGTTGGACTCTTGTGGATGCTTTGAGCTTCGTTGTACATCACTACAGAAGTTTTGCAAGGAAATAAACCAGGTTTTGTAGCTATTTTTGTGGGATTCTTGTGGTAATGTGTTTCTGCATTATTTCTCCTTCTGTCATTAGTCTTTCTCATGTGTATATGTTTCAAAATCCTTCCATTATTCTAATCTAAATGAAATCAAGATAGATAGGTAGAATACATTGGTAACATTGCTCTGCCTTGGGATTACATTTACTTTTCGATGCTTTCAGCTATTTGAAGAAGACTCATGATCCTTGCATGCCCTCCTTAGCTTCTCACCAGTCTTATACCTTCCATATCACTCAATTCCATGTGCCAAAACACTTACCTACCTCGCCCCATAGAACACGCTGCAATTTTGACTTGATTTCCCGAAACGAAAGCTGCCTACTCCATTTGATCTAGCAATCAACCATCAAAATCAACCAAAAACCATAGAGCTACTATACGTATCCTAAAATATAATTTCAATTCAGTCATCTCAAGTTGTAATTGTAGTCGTCCTAACTGAAATTGACAAGAAGAAAGCCCTCTCCTGACCTGTTAGGGCTAGCTACCAGGTTAAGCATGGTTTTTGGTTATCTTAGGATTGCCTCCCTTTAGCCTAAGGCTGATCTTAGCTCTATCAACTCTATTCACTTGTATACCTAGGATGATCCCAAAAAGGAAATTTTCCCAAGGAGGATGAGAAGCTTCCAGAGCGGTGAACTATAGGTTATCTGGCATAGATGAGGTCGAATTCTCCCAACTTGGCCTCTTGGTCTCATCCCTATGAACTGCCACCTTGAGATAAGGGCATAATCCTATATTTGGAGAGGTCCTAACTCCATTCCCAAGCTTATATATTCATCCTCTCCCATTCCCAAATGGTTGGGGTCTATGCTCGTTTGCACCCTTATGCTAAGATTGTGCCTATATTCTACTCATTTGGCTTAGAGAAGGAGCGCTTGGAGAGCTTAGCTTGGACTTGAATATTCATTCAAGGAGAGCCTATCAACATCAAGGCATGGTTGTATTCTTCCCTTTATTTTCTATTAATATAAAACTCCTAGTTCATTTTCACTAAATGTATATGCTCATGTATCATTTAGCTTAACATTCATTGATCAGTTAAGTAGGTTTCTTTTGAATATGCTATTTGTATTTTCATGCCTTCTTTTGTCTTGACCTCTTGTGTAGGTGCAAACACTCAGAGTAGCAGGAACAATCTGGTGACACAAGTGATTCAAGGTCTTCAGCGAAGGAGATCGAGATAGCATCAGAATGAGGTTGGCCACCTTCTTCATCTCTCTTTTCAATTGAAACTTAGGAAAGTGTCTAGTAGATTGTCTCTTCGGTTGCTAGACCAACTCATTGGGCTAGAACGATCATCTCTATCCATAGAGAGGATTTACCTAGACAACACACTCTTATACATTATTTGATCTTATATATAATAATAATATGTGCTAGGCACTCTCCCACAACTTGGCACACTTTTTGGTTGCAGTCAAGATTCCTATTGTAACTTGTATTCTAAGACTCATAAAGTTATCTTTCAACTATTGCACTTAAAAATAAGTGTCACTTAATTGCTAACATTTCAAGGTATTCTTGTTGATTTTGTTTATTATGCATTCTTTTGGCTTGTGTTGATGTTATCTGAGTGTGAGGTCACTATTTCAGGACTTGTTTGCATGTATTTCTCTCTCTTGTCTCATTGACCCCACACAATAATTTTTATAGATTTGATTGTCTTTGCAACTTACTAACATTTATCCCTCCTAGAACTATGCATGATACAATCTTAAGTCATAGTGAAGTATCCTTTGCCTCTTTGAACTCTGCACTATGTAGTCCTGGAGGACAGTGTTATGAAAACAACTCACAAAAAGAGAGAAAAGATAGATAAACACTTTCAAAAAAAGCCTCTTGGAGGGGAAAACCTCCTTTACATTAAAAAAATGAAGAATTATTGGATGATATAGATGACAAGACCTGCTTTCTATATATAGGAGTATAAGGGGTCATAATAAAATTAGAGCCGACATAACAATAATATTGTAAGGGCACAATAATAACAATAATGGACTTCTATGGGGCACAATAATAACAATATGGGGACTACATGGGAAAAAAAATATAATAAGGGGGTTGTACTAATAACAATAAGGGTTTACACTAGTAGTATAGGGACCTAACATGCCCCTATCATTCAAAAATTGTTGTCCTCAATGCTTGAGTAGTTCTTGATTCTTTTGTATAAAATTCTTGTCCTCCCATGTGGAATATTCAGAAGGTAAGTTCTTCCACTTGATTAAATACTATGAAATTGATTGATTTCGTAGATTTTGGGTTCTTGTTTCTATGACTGCTTGAGGATCCAATATGATTTTTCATTCCTCTTCAAGTTTTGGCAATATTGTGTGAACTAGGATCCTCTACAGCTTTTGAATGAGTGGCCACACTTCTTCATCACTATTCCATTCATCCTATGATTCGTTTATCCAATCTAGTTGGATAATAGAAATGGCACAAAATAATGCTTGCACATCGTCATCCTTTCGTGAGAGTGCATCTGCAACAACATTTTTCTCCCCTTTTTTGTAGATGATTTAAAAGTCATAACCCAACATCTTTGTGACCCATTTTTGTTGTTCTTTTGAAGATAGTCATTGTTCTAAAATGTATTAAGACTATCATGATCCGTTTTTACCTTTAAGTGTCTTCTCATTAGGTAAGGTCTGATGTTTGGAGGAACGCTTCCTGGAATCAAATGAATAGCATAATCATGATCATGAATAGGTGGGAGGACTTTGGGAGACTCAAATACCTTAGAATGATTGTCCAAGTGCTTTTGGAGATCTGGAGAAATAGAAGATTTCAATGTGGGAAGCTCTAGCGAACACAATTGTGCAATTACACCTCTTTTTCCTTTCTTTAGAAGCTTTGTCACTCCATTAGAGATGATTATATTTCCCGGTTTCCATATGATACCCCTCAATTCAACTTCCTTTCCTTCTAAAGAAAATTTCATGAAAAGTTCTTGAAAATTAAAAGCTATTGTACCCAAGGATTATAACCATTGGACTCCTAGTACAACATTAGCACCAACCATTGGAATGGAAAACATTGGGCTATTCAATACATATTCTCCCATGGATAGCTTGATAGTATGGCACTTTCCAGAGCAATTTATGGTTCCTCCACTTCCAACCATCACTTGACACTATGGTGTTGGATATAAAAAGCAATTCAATTTCTTGGTTATCTTACAATGAATAAAATTATGGGTACAAACCAAATCAATAAACACTATTAACTTTTTCTTCTCAATATGTCCTTTTATCTTGAGAGTTTGAGGAGTGGTAATTCCATCCAATTCATTAAAAGATATTGTCGGATTCATTTCTTGATGCTCTAAGTGATCTTTCGCTTCTTGAACCTTTTTCTTATTGATATGTCCTTCTATCTTGGTATTTTGAGGATTGGTAATTCCAGCCAATTCTTTATAAGATATGATCAGATTCATTTTTTCTTTCTCGATGTGATCTTTCACTTCTTGAGCTTTTTTATTCTTGATATGTCCTTCTGTCTTGAGAGCTTGAGGAGTGGTAATTCTTTCTAATGCTTCACAAGATATGGTCGGTTTCATTTCTTATTTCTTTTGGGTTCGTTCCTGGTGTATATCTTCTTATTTTGATGTTTCCTGATCCTTTTCTTCCTCCTCTCCACAATCAGTGTAAAATAATTTCTTCTCAGCACACTTATGACCTTTAATGTATTTTTTATCACAATTGTAACAAAGCCATTTTCCTCTTTTTTCTTCCAATTATTGTGGTGTGAAACTTGTAGGTTGTGGAAGGTTAGGAGAAATAACACTTCCATCTTTATAGTTGTGAGGGGTAAACTTCCTTTTTGCCATAATTTTGCTTTCCACTTTTCATCCAACTTGAATGCCTTCTCCAATGAATTAGGTTCCCAAAGATGAACCTCATGTTGAATGTTATCCTTTAAAGTCCCTATGGAGACATCAATCCTCTTCCTCTCTAGAATTTCATTTTCCCTTATATTGAAGTTTTGAAATTCCTCAATAGGGTCTAACATTGAACACTTTTGTTTGAGATTGATCAATTGGATAAAGAAGGTGTTTCTCTTTGTATCCTTGTTATGTGCTATCATTTCCTCCATGAAAATTGACCATGTAACAAGTGGTTTATGAGAAAAAATCCTTTTATACCATAAAAATTCACTCAGTTCTAATTAATCAAATGCAACACGTACCTTTTGTAACAGTGGAATACCATGTAGATCAAAAAATTTCTCCATCTGTAGTATCCAATTTACTAGATCCTTGCCATCAAACTTCCTCATCTCATTTTTTCTTGATTTTAGGAGCTTGATCCTGAAATGACTGTAAATCTATAATTTGAGATCTTTAAGTTCTGAAATTTCAACCTATAATAGCTCTCTGAGTCCACTTTCTAAGTCCAAGATTTAGATCGAAATTGGATTCCTGAAGAAAGATTTATTCCCAATCTCCTGCGTTGACCTAATTATAGACTAGTTAAGTAGAGTGAACTTATACGCCATGCCACATGCCACTATTTCAACCTTAAGTTCTGAAAATTAAAGCCGAAAAAAACATAGCCTATCCTCCTTTTACAGTTTCTTACGAAATTTCAATCTGATGGTAAGAGAGAACATTATGACAATTTTGCCAAGGTCCTATGTTTAGGATGTAATTCATGAATCTACAAAAACCCTAACCTCCTCAAATCATATATATGAATCTATAGTGAGACAAGATCTGAAATTTGACATGAGGTTTAAACAAATTTATACTCAAATAGGTTTTTTTTGTAGCTTCTGAAACTTTGTATGAAAAAGTTAGACTGAAATTTCCACGATGACCTGTTTTAGATGAACTTCTGGAGCTTGCACAAACCTTAACTTCTTTAGATCATATTGTTGAAAACATGGTGAGAAAAGATTTTAAATTCATACCTGAGGTTCAGCGCAATTTTTTCCCAAATGGGTTTTTTTGTTAGCTTGTGAAACATCATAGAAAAGCATTTATAGTGAAAACTCCATGATGACCTATTTGGAGCAACAAAACCCTAGAATCCAAAGCTCTCATACCAAATGTTATGAAACCATCTCACAAAATGATAGAGAAGGTAGATAGACGCCATCAAAATCAGCCTCTTCAAGGGGGAAATGTCCTTTACATTACACAAATGAACAATTCTTGGATGATACAAATGACAAGCCCTCCTTTCTATATATAGGAGTCTAATGGGTCATAATATAATCAGAGCCAACATAACAATAATAATGTAAGGGAACAATAATAACAATAGTGGGCTTCTATGGGGCACAATAATAAAAATATGGAGACTACATGGGCAAAAAAATATAATAAGGGGGTTGTACTAATAACAATAAGGGGTTACACTAGTATTATAGGGACCTAACTAACAGTCTCCCTCAAATGTGCAATCAACAACCTCGATGTTTGGACCGTGAATTTGGTTTCTTAGCCCTATCAACTGCATAATACCTTTTACTATATTTCCATGGATTGTGCATTTCATAGTTGTAGATTACATTAGATCCTCCTTGTGTCATTGTCATGCCCAATTGTGCAGTCCCGTAAGCTTCCTCTTCAACCACTATGCATTGCACAATTACAATGTGCAATGTTATCTCCTTGTCTCCCAAGCTTGCCCAACTATGTAATTTCCTTTATCTTGTGGGCATTTCACTATTCATTGTGAAGTTCTAGTGAGAAGTATGTCACTTCGAGGTCACCGAGACCCTCAACTTTGTAATTTATAGATTTTTCCCCTTAATCACTATGCATTGCACAGTTATAGTGCCTAGCCATATTCCTCTTGTTGATTGAAACCCCTCATTGTGTTGTACATCGTCATATATTTCCTCGTACTATACATTGCATAGTTCTAGTCGACACGGAGGTCATG
Organism: Pinus taeda; assembly: GCA_000404065.3. NCBI lineage: Eukaryota > Viridiplantae > Streptophyta > Pinopsida > Pinales > Pinaceae > Pinus > Pinus taeda. The sequence goes on along the minus strand of APFE030889084.1, from coordinate 2,964 downwards.
CATTAGACATTGTGATGCTCAAATACATAATATCTAACTCCTCTTCCTTGAGAATTGTGCACTATGCATTCTGAGTCAGTAAACTCATCACCTTTTATCTTGGACTTCCCCACTACACAGAATCCTAAAAATCCTTCCCTAATTGCACATTGTACAATTACATAAGATGGTGATGACATCCCTAGGTCCCTATAGAACTCATCTGCATAATTCTTAGCCTCCTTCCTATAAGGCCTTTGCACATTTCCCTATCACATCCAACATCTTCCATAAGTAGGCATAGGTAGAATAAATTATTTTCACGCTGATATTGCCTTATCATCAGTGGAATTCATTTGCAGTGTATCATCTAAGCATGCAAGGTGATGCTCAAGGAATATTTCAAGTAGGAGTTACAAGAGAGCACTTATGAATAAGGTGTAGAAGAAAGAACTATCATGAATAAATCCTAGACCATGATCGAATGGTGGCATCTCCTGTTGACTTGTAAGGTTCTAACATTGATCTAGACTCTTTGGAGGGTGAATATGAGCAATAAAATATCCATCATGAGTAACTAAAAGTCATACAAGCAAGGAGAAATGCTAGGCCTGAACACATCACAATGAAGTTCCATGTCATCAATGCCAAGTCATGGCTTCTACAAGTGACATCAAAAAGTAATATTTGTCACTATATCTTTCCACATCATTTGTGGAATGTAATTATTATATTTAAAAAATTGACAAAATGTAAAATGTGTGGAAGACAAAGGGTCCCACATGGCATGTGAAAAGTCACTAGAAAGTTCCAGAGTCATTAGAAGTTCAAATTTCATATGGGAATTTAAAAAGTCATAGTATAAGCTCAAGAGTCATGAAGGTGGTCAAGAGTCACATCGGAGGTGAAGAGTCACTTCGTTTGTTATAGATAAACCCTCGTGGATTAAGAGATAGAGATTTTGTACTTTCGAATTTTCACCTTGGCTTCTCTAGCTTGGCATAAGAGAGAAGATATTTCTTCAAAGGAGCAAGTGGTGACTTAATGTTCCACTATTGGGGCTCATTTCACATCCTTCTAATAATGTATTTTGGGACTTTCACTTAATATATGAGGTTCTCATATTTGACACGCTTTTATGCATATGTTGTGAATGATTGTGAGACTACTCTTTCATTGTTTATGGTGTATGTTTATGTTAACACATACTAATGAAACTGAACTATTTTGTTGGATTTGGTATGCATCATATTGAATGTGCATTGTTACTTGATTTTATTATAATTGTTGTCTTGTGAACTAATTTCCAGGTTAATCAACGATTGTTTCATGCTCTTGTGTGTTATTTTAGGATAATACTATTAATTTTCTTCTCTCACTCTTTCTTTTCCCTTCCATGAAAGTACCATATATGCATTGCAATTGTATGCCTCAAAGTGTCAAATTACATGCTTGTTTCAAACATTCTTTACATAATCTTATATGTTAATAAATACAACCAAGGAGAATTCCTACGGATAATGTCAATCGACCTTATTTCCTAGTTATGGCTCCTACTCCAAATGATGTGAGGTCTATTTGGGACATCATACCAGGGAGGCCCCCTTGGTTGGTGGATTTCCAGCACTATCAATATTTGGTGTTAGGACGGCCAAATGACATGTTAAGCCCATTGAGTCTGTTTTGAATCTCTCATCTTGAGTGGCTCATTCCCAAATCATAATACCAATATGTTTCTTAAATACAGGAAATATTACGCTCCATGTAGAACTTCTTTACTACTTGTCTTAATTAAAGTTTGATGACAAGGGTGAAATTTCCATAGCCAAGCATACATATCAATTTATTAAGTTTTGCAATCTTAATAAAGTGATTTCTGAAGATGTTTCTTGTAAATTATTCACCCTCACACTTGAACGTCGATTTAAATTATGGTTTTATACCTTATCTTTTACTTCTATTCGTTCATTTGAACAAATCTTCAAGTATATTCATCAAGATTTTGATAGGTATGATTACCAATATGTTTATAAAAGGATTAGCAACTTAGAGTAAAACCTGATGAACCAATAGAGGATTTCGCTAATAGATTTGTTCAACTATGTTATAAATTTATTGAGGAAAATGTGGATGGGGATTTCTTCAAGGAAACGTTTTATCATTTGGTTCAAATCTCTTTGAAACGATGTGAATCTGAATCCTTGGTTGATTGTTGTCTTCCAACTTTGATCGATCATGAGGAACCTGTTATCACTCAAATTTTCCCAGAAGTTGTAAGAAGGGGAAAGGGGTCTAAGGTAACCACAAACCAATCTTTTAGATACAAAATCTAGCCAATCTGTATCTAGAGGGGGCTCTCTCTTTAAGTTTTAGCTTTTTTTATAATGTTTTAGGCTAGTTATTAGAGCTTGGGTTTTTGTTTGAATTTGTTGGTGAAGTTCAATAGCAAAGGGGTAGGGCTGAATAGTTTAGTCCATTGGGCTAATGGATTCAGGGAAAAAGGCTCACCTAGATTTGGTTTCTCAATAAAGGATGGTTTCACAGGGCAAGATAGCTGAACAGGGAGCAAATAAAGACATAAAATATGGGATGGTCTTAAAGGGTTAAAGGGCAACTAAGAATCCTTCAGCATACTTTAAGAGAGTAGAACATACTAACCATCAATAAAGAGCAATTAAGAATTGTTTACCAAATGATTGAGATGAATAAACTAGAAAGTAGGAGCAAATAAGAATTCACTATTTATACTAGTTCAAAAGAAAACATTGAGAACAAAAACGATTGAAGACAGATTGCACTGAAACACTTTCTGAATTATTCTTTTTTGTTTAATGTTAAGATATGTGTTGGATACCTATATCAATAGGTTTCATTTTTCATGATTGGATATCAAAGGTCCAAATATGCTCTACTTTGACAACTGCAAAGATCCCATATTTCCCTGAGAAGGCAATGTCTGTATCAGTTTTGATAAAAACTCAATTT
>APFE030889071.1:28799-41833 GCA_000404065.3 Pinus taeda | reverse complement strand
TTATAATATAGTTACTTTTTATTAGGTTTTAAATTTTAGCAACATGACATGTATCATGAAATAAGTGTTTTAATACTTTTTTTTAATAGAACAATTATCATATATATTATCAAAAGTTGTATTGGTGGTCATAACCATTTACATATTTTTATGTTTTTGGTGGCTTCATTGTTCTAATACATCCACAATAGATTCTTCTTGCCTCTATATGCTCTTCTTACTACCACTCTATGTTGGTATAGTGGTATCTGCTGTAAATTCTACAAAACCCCCCAAAAAAGAGAAAACTTGCAATAGAGATATTAAAACACTGGAATTTTAAATCCAGTAGAGAGTCCAACACTTTCGACTATATTTAGGTTCTCACTTGTTGCCATGGAAGTTCTGTCTCCTCAGGCCGTTATATCTCAAAACATGGAAGAACCTTCACCTTTTGCTACTCCAACTCAAAACTCAAGAATGTGTAGTCCTTTGCCAATTTCCAAACCTTCCATCTTGACCTCAAGTACACCAACATGTAGGGTATCCATCCCATTAACTTTCATTTTTAAAATTAATAATTTAGCCTCCAAAATTGCCACATTTTATCAAGCTTACTCTGCAGCTAATCACACCTCATCCAACAATTGAAACCTTTCCTCTTTCTCTTCTTCTCCCAGCTCCAACCTTAGGTTGAAATTTTTGCATCAACCCCTCTACAACCTTGGATAAATTGTTAACAAATTGACACCAACGTTCCCGTTCACTCTCCACTCATTGCATTTCATGAGTACTTGAATCTAATTCATCCAGAGTGCAAGAATAATCACATCCCACAAAATGCTCCTAGAAAGTCCCTTTATAAATATCGACAGGGGATGATTCCATTAGCTACGACACTCGCTTGAAACGATTAATGTCTATATCTTCCCGAATCCAAAGACCTGAAAAACAGTCCAATCCAACCATGGAATTTATGTGTTGGACAAAGATGCAGAGCATTGCATTCATAACCAGAGAGAGGATATGAATAAACTGATCATCAACGCATTGACCAAATCTACATTCTACGTAAAATTTACAAATTTCTTGTGCCATCTGTCGAATTGACACACTCCACATATCACAAAGAAATTATTGTTTTACACCCATCCTTCATGTATAATAAATTTCCTTACGTAAACACCAAATGGGAGAGACTTGAGGACAAGATTGCCACCTTTGGCAATTTCTTTAAAAAAATTAAATTTAACTTTTCCCAAGTATTGGATGCCAGGTTAGTCAACATGAATGCATGCCTTCAATTGGCAAGACCTCATGGAATTGGGGATAATATCCTTTTTTTTTTATTTAATTCTAGTGTTAGTTTCCTTAATCTTATTCCTTCGTTGGAGATATTATCCGCCTCCACATTTAGTTTTCTATATATTTGAAAAAAGACTTTCTCCTTAAAATTATTCATTTGTAGTTCAATTCCTTTTAGGATTGCAACATTAGAATTTCCTCCCCCAACTTTTTGTTTATGAAATTTCCTTATAGCTATCATTGAGTCTCCTAAAACCAATAATTTTTTATACCTCTTTTAATGGCTAGCTCCTTTCCTTTCTATTAGGCTAGAAATGCAGTTTGGTTATTGGAAAGAGTGCCCAACCCCTAGGCATAAACAATCTTAGATTATTCATCAGGGTGGAAGATCACTGATGGGCCTCCAACTTAAATATAAATTAAGGCCCATATGACCATCATTCAACACATTAAACCTTTTATTGTGCATTAGATGACATATTTTTAGATTTAATATGTTCATTAGGAAGGTTTATGGATAATTGCATATTTGTGCCTAATATTATTTATTTTTGTAGAATATTGGGCAGATTATGAAGATTTGGAGGAGGAGATAATTTAGGGACTCGCTCCCTACTATAAGAGGATCGATATTGGATAATAAATCAACAAGATATTATGAAATTATTGCAGAAATTTTGGAGCTCTAATGATTGAGAAAATCTAAGAATGTGTTCTCTACCATTATTTAATGCAGATTCTTAGTGTTGGGAACTAGATCCACTATTTGAGGGATTTTGGAGGGGAAATCATCCTCCTTTCACGAAGAATGTTTCGTAATAATTTTTTATAAGTACCAATTCAGATTTTCCTCTAGGAGTGGGTTTTTCTTAGTCTTCTTGTGGAGAACACTTGTATTTTTGCAACTCCACTTTCATTTCTTGTAGCCTTGTAATTTTATTGATGGAAATAATGAAGATTGGTACTATTTTCACCTTCTAAGTCTTGGTATCCTTCATAGGCCTATGAGTTTACTTGGGCTTGGCCATCCAAAGAGTCTTAGAGCCATTTTGTATAATTTACTTTTATTCTTTTTGCTTCTTATTCACATGCATCTCTTGTTCTTGTTCTTTTCTATTTCTGCATTTAGTATTGATGATTTCTTGTTGTAGGATTGGGTTAAATGATTATAATAAGTTATTTTGCAGGATAACAAGCCTGCTTCAATGCTTGGAACAATTTTTGAAGTTAATATTAATCATTGAGCTAGTTGGATTAGTTTGCTTATTCCCAAATCTAAATTTTTGGAAGTCCCTTGTGGCAAATAGTAGTAATTTTCTGCTATTTTTTAGAACATGCTAATGAGCATCAATTGAGTTGATTCCACTTGAATTAGATCATAAAAAATTCAATTTAATAAAAAAATTTACCCAATTGCATTTTCACTTGATTAGCTTAGGCATTTGATAGATTAACTAGCTCACTAGTTATCGAATTTCTAGATTTTAGACTAGTAATTTTCTGCTATTTGTTAGCATGTGTTAACAGGGGTGTCTTTATGTGATTCCACTTGGAATAGAGACATAATACATATTATTAAATAAAAAAGATGTCCAATCCAATTTGGATTTGATTTTCTTGGTCATTCGGTGAATTATATATTCATGTAGCAAATCTCATAACTTCCTATAACAATACCTGTAACTTCCTGTAACACTCTTCTAGCATGTATATACTTGCCCAAATTTGATAAAAAAAACATAGTTTTTGTCCCTTAGGGTTGAATCATGACCCCTGGGCTCCAAATCCATGATTGAGGAAGAATAAACACCAATTAGGACACGCCTTTTTAAAAAGTAGGATAGGCCTATTTATTTGAATTCATGCTCTTAGGATTTCAATTACAAATTGTTGTTCTTTCCTAGGATTAATTTCTTTCCAATGTAACGTTTCCATTTATGTAATTAGTTTATGTTTTGATTTCATTATATTCACTCCATTACATCATGACAACAAAAAAAGGATAGATTGTGTGTTGCACATATAGCGCTGATACCTCTTAAGTTTGTACGAACCCCGGGTTGATAATTAAAGTTGGTAGCCTTAGGAGTTGGAACATTCTTGTTGCAATAATGAGGCTCACCACTTTTTGGCGTCGTTTCTAGGGAGCTGTAAAAGTATGCATTATTTTCTTTCCTAGTTGATTTATTTCTTTTAATTTTTGCAAAAAATATAGAAAAATTGCTTTAGGCATCTTTCATTTCAAAAACATAAAAGTTCATCACATTAGTGTTTTCATTCAGTAATAGCAAAAAAAAACCCCAACACGAAACCCCCCTATTTGATTACATGGTGCAGTAAGAGCCACACCACCATCCACGTTTGTAGGTAGAAGAAGAAGAAATGATAGAGAAGGTAGACGAAATGGATGGAGATGATGACAATGAAGAAGATCCTTTTGTATTTCCCATTCAAGATACTGATGTCAGTGTGTATATGAAGAGCACCCCTCCATATTTCCTTCTTAAATTCCATGGTATGAGGTCAAAGGATCCATAAGCCTTTCTCTTTGAATTTGAAATTGTTTGTAGATATTATGATTACTTATTAAAAACTCAAAAATTGAGATTGTTTCCAGCAACATTGAATGATGGAGCTCTTAAATGGTTCATGAGTTTAGGGAATAATTCAATAAGATAATGGAACGATATGCAAAAGATATATATAGAAAAATATAAATATCAAGATCTTAAAGAAGAAATTTTTAGAAGGAATAAAAAAGAAGATGAGAGCCTTGAGGATCTAATAGAGAGGTTCATGTATAATGTTATGGGGGTGGGGAATTACATCATTTGGGATCTAATATAGTAAAAAACCTCTTACTTAGAACAATTAGGGATGAGTGGATTGATCTCATTGATCTAATGAGTAGAGGTGATGTATACCAATTATCATTTGAATAAATTTGTGAAACATGCAAACACATATCAAGAGGAAGGGAAAGAGTAAGTAAATCAACATCAAGATTGGTAAGTCAAGGTAAACTTGGGAATTTGTTTGATAACATTAAAACAAAAATTCGTAGCAATCTAGGCAAACAAGTAGAAATGTTAAGAATGAAAGATGAGGAAAGAGAAGATGTTGATATGTGTGTTTCCCATGCAAAATCACATGTTGTTAAATATTGGCCATCATTACCAAGGTTGAAATAACTTTACCAAGATGAAAATGGAGCATGTCAATCACCAAAGAAGCTATGTTATGTAGCTCCAAGAGAACCATGATAGCCTAGTCAACCTAGTATGATGAAAGATCTTAATTCAAAATTTCAAGGTTATGCACATCCATCTCAAAGTAATTGGAGCACACCCTTTCCCTGGCAACCTTGGTCATCTCAACCCCAAAACCAATCTTTGTGACAAGATTGGCAAGAATGTTATGGGAGAAATCCACAACATCCTTGATATTTTCCTCAATATCTTCCATAACCAACTCCATGTTATCCCTACCATTCACCTCCACCACAACCCCAACCCCAACCACATCCATCTCAAACATCCGCTCCTATTCAACTACCTGTACCACCATTTCTAAACCATCACAAGGAAGTAGATAAACCCACTTACAATACTGAGGTAAAACACTTCCAAACATCTCCTCTTGATCTAAATGGTATTCATTTTAGATTAGGAAAGGTATTGCAAAAAATAGGATTCAATTGATGTCATGGAAGGACAACATTCAAAAAAAGAAGATTCAAATGAGAAGACCAAAGAATCATGGGCTGCACTTGATGAAGAGAAAACATCAGAATCACAGATTGAGAAAGTTCCATCATGTTTACCATCATATCCTCCATGTGTTCAAGAAAATAATCAACAAAAAGAGGAAGATCTGAATTTCATGGAAGAAGAAGACATCCAAGATGATCCAAATCAGCAAGTGGACTAGGGGCATCTCAACTATATTGAAATATGGTTCTAGACAATCATTAAGTAGCAAAAACACACTCTTCTTAAAAAATTCCTAATCACATATTAGTCAAATAATTGGTCTCTTACATTCAGATACACGTCAAAGAATATGTTTTGAGCCTACACAAGATTTTATCTGTCATCCAGTTATGCAAGTGGATCCATTCGAAGTATTCCTACACTTGAAATTGATTTTGTTTTTTTCAACTAGAGTAGGATAAGAAAAAATAAAAAAATGAGAACTAAGAGAAAAAATAAAATCTCAGGTGAAACCTCCTTTGAGGCACCTGAGATTGGCTCATTGATTGAAAACCTCCATGAGGTGGTCAATGGGTTGGAAAAAAGAGAAAAAAGTGAAAAAGAAAAGATCCTAGGTGAAACCCTCCTTTGAGGCGCCTAGGCAGACCTACTAGTTGAAAACCTCATTGAGGTAGCTAGTAGGGGTAAAAGAAAAAAAATGAAAAAATGAAAAAAGAAAAATACTTTGTTCCATGTCTCTCTCTGATGAATGTGGGTGCTCTCCAACCTCTGCAAGCAAAAAAAACAAGTTGGCACCAAAAGAAAAAGTTGGTCAAAATTCTAGTCAAAGAAGTCAAACTTGGACTTTCTCCCCTTTTGCTCAGATTCTCTAGAAGGACCAAGTCCATGCCAATCCATCACCCTCATCTCTTTCCACCATCCACCCATCATTCCCAATATTTTCCCATTCATTTTCCCTACTGTCCTAAAATTCTATTGTAAGGCTCTATTTTCCTACAAGAAGTCAAAATACACAGAATATAAAATTGGTTTTATCATATCTTGCAAACCATGCATCCATTTGCCAAGTTGTTTCATGAGGATATGCATATGGGGGTTGGTAACATGCCCAAGCAATTTCAGTAAATTCCATATCACACTTTTTGAGAAATTGACCTCAATCACCTACAACCATTTTTAAATTATTTGATGGGGAGATGTATAGGAATGATGGAAACATGCTCACAAAATTTTAGGTCAGTACAGTCTATCGTTTGAGAGGTATGCATAAAATAATTATGCAACAAGAAGACTGTAATTTCTACAAGAATATCCTATAGCACTACAATATGGTCAAGAAGAAGGTACAGGAGGAAATATGATTGGAGAAAGGGGTCAAAATGTCATGTATTCTTTAGGGAAAGTTGAGAGAGGTACCTAAACACCACTTTCATCACTCATCCAATCCATCTAACAAAAATTCATCTTCAAATTCCACTCTGCCTTACATGAAAAAATCAGAAAAAACTTTTTCGTCAATGTTTCCACCACCTAGACCACCTCTTGATGATTTTAACCATGTCCTTATACCTCCTATGAATTTCCATCATTCTCACATGCATTAATGCGGTCTCGAAGAGGAATTAAATGACTGCCATAGGAAGAGGATTCCCCCTGTAAGTAGCCTGCACAATTACAACAAAACTTAACATCAATTTGTTTTTTACTCACATAGTAGAAGATCTAGCCACCTTGAGCATCATGAAGCCATTTTTGAAGATTGAGAAGTAGGAACACCCTCCTTAGGAAGAAATCCATCCACTCCACCAACATAATATTGAACATTGGAAAGAAACTTGCACACAACAACCTTATCAGTCAAAGAATCATCAAGCTATGAAGACCTGTGCAGAAGAAAGAAAAGGAAATTAGCACCTCTAGAAGACCATGGATTGATCATCAACTCATCAGCAACATGCATGCCTCTCGAACAACCATAAGGTAGGTACATGTATGCAATATTCTTTACCTCTTCTCTTGAGCATATTATAGTTAGAAATTTGTTGTCAATGCATGAGAGATGAGGTTTTATAAGCTAAGGATGGGTCAGCAGTCTCTACCACCCTCAACTAGTTAATTGCGACTAATTCCCTCAGTCATGCAATGTGGAAAAACCAAATTAGGAATGGTGATGATTATGAGAAGTGGGGACAACAATTAAAATAGGAAATTTGTGTGCAAAGGCAAAGTCATTGAAGCACTCTGAGCCATTACCAAAAAAAGAAATACAAGAACAAGGCTCAACTTCAGTTGTATTAATGCTCATTTCCAAAACTGTTAGAGAGGCTCATTAAGGCATCGAGGGTCGATTTAGATGATACAAGGGACTTCCTAGGGTGCTACATAAGAGATACATAGTTGATTTGTAGGTGCTACAGGATTAGGCATATCCGCTATAGAAGAAACAATGCTATTACAGGAAAGACAGTCTATGTGATACAGGAAAAACATAGATGCTACAGGAAGGCAAACGTTGTTGCAAAAGACCCCGATTTTGAGGAATTTCACTCCCAAACCCTAGGATTCGAAGGAAAACACCCAAAGAAGGGGTAAATACATATTTATCCTTTTCATATTTGAATAATAAGCTTGCAAATATTTTCATTTTTTCAGTAGTACAACTTATGGGAAACTTTTAATAAATGTTTACAAAACAAAAAAAATTAAATATGGATGTTTCCTTTGAATTGAGCCTGATAATAAGGGGAATTGAAATTATTTTTGAGTGAGCATGAAATCATCCTTGCTCTAGGAAATATGAGGAAGTTGTTGTTTTTTCCTTTGTCATAAAATTGTCATTACACCGGAATATCTAAACCTTCTAGCATAAATAGACAATTGCCTTACCAACTTTGGAAAATTGTATTGAAGGCTATGGGGGGTGTATCTAACCAAAGAAACCCCACAACCAAGAAGAAGGAGAAGAAGAAGCTAATGAAGCAGAAGAAGATGGAGAAGAGGGAAGTTAGCCAAAATAAAAACTCAAGGAGGAAAAATGAAGAAATGAACAAATTGTGCTAAAAACCAAAATAACAGTGCCTAAGAGAGACCTAATCCAAATAGAGAAATCCAAAGCCCATTAGGCAATCATCTAGGCCACAAAAGAGAAGAAGAAGGAAACGAAAGGAAAGAAGGAATTCACCATCAAAATAGAATTCAAACCACAGTGATGAAAAGAGGCTTCCCAAGAGGTTTCTAATTTTTTTATATTTTTTTCCAAGGTCTAGAAGATGTTATAGAAAGGTAAGAGGCAAAAATTAAGCATGAGGTGCAATTTTGGTCAAGATTTGATAGATTTTGTGGTGTGATATAGGTTTTCTATAAGATGCTCTGGTTTTCTACAGGATCACATCTGAGGGCATTTTGAGGGTTTCAGAGGTGTCCAAATGGTGGAAAAAGGTAGTAGGAGGTTGGAAAAGGATGTGGAAGACCCTGCCAAAAGGAAAAATATTCAAGAGCCCATCTTGAATAAGGGGATGAAGGCAGGCTCATAGTCTCTAGAAATACTGTGATTTTTTTATGCACAAACAATTTTGGAAAAATGAGTAAAAATGGAATGAAGGTGTCAAAGGAGAAGATGTGAATGAAATGGAACATAATTCACTAGAAAAGAGGAAAGTTATGTTTTTTTGCTTGACCAACTGCTAAACGATCATGAAAAGAACAACTACGTTTTTGTGCTTTTCCTTGCAAGATTTACTACCAAGATTCTTAAGAGAAAGGACTGAGGAATGCACAAGAGAGAGACCACCAGGGCTAGGAATGAGGCACAATTAGGTCACTAAGTTTCTCAAAGGGTGAGCAACAGTTTCAGTAGGGGGATATGATGGGCCTCCAAATTAGACATAAATTAAGGCCTGTATAACCATCCTTCAGCACACTAAATCTCTCTTTTTGCATTAGATGACACGTTTTTAGCTTTAATATGTTCATTATGAAGGTTTATGATAGTTGCATATTTGTGCCTAATATTATTTATTTTTGTAGAATATTGTGAAAATATTGGGAATATTATGAAGATTTGGAGGAGGAGATAATTTAGGGACTTTCTCCCTACTACAGGAGGATCAATATTGGATAATAAATCGACAATATATTCTGAAATCATTGCACAAATTCTGGAGCTCCAATGATTTAGAAAATCTAGGAATGTGTTCCTTGTCATTTAATGCAGATTCCTAGTGTTGGGAACCATATCCACTATTTCAGGGATTTTGGAAGGGAAAAAATCCTCCTTCCATGGAGAATTCTTCTTAATCATTTTGTATAAGTACCAGTTCGAATTTTCCTCTAGGGTCGGGTCTTTCTTAGTCTTCTTGTGGAGAACACTGGTATTTTTGCAACTCCACTTTCATTTCTTGCAGGGATGTAATTGTATTGATGGAAACAATGAAGATTGATACCATTTACACCTTTTAAATCTTGGTCTCCTTCATAGGACTATGCGTTTCCGTGGTCTTGGCCATCCCAGGAGTCTTAGATCCCTTTCATATAATTTAATTTTCTTCTTTTCGCTTCTTATTCACATGCATATTTTGTTCTTATTTTTTTCTATTCTGCATTTAGTATTGATGATTTCTTGTTGTAGGATTCGGTTAAATGGTTGAACTAAGTTCCGTTTTAGGATAAAAAGCATGATTTTATCCTTGGAATGGATCTGGAAGGTCATAGTAATCATTGAGCTACTTGGATTAGTTTGCTTATTCCCAAATCTAAATTTCGGGAAGTCCCTTGTGGAAAATAGTAGTAATTTTTTGTTATTTTTTAGAACATTCTAATGAGCTTCAATTTAGGTGATTCCAACTTCATTAGATCATAAGAAATTCAAGTTAATAATTTTTTTTACCCCATTTCATTTTCACTTGATTAGGTTAGGCATTTGATAGATTAACTACCTCACTAGTTATCAAATTTCTAGGTTTTAGACTAGTAATTTTTTGCTATATTTTAGCATGTGTTAACATGGGTATTTTTGAGTGATTCCACTTGGAATGGAAACCTAAGACATCGTATTCAATAAAAAAATTATCCCATCCAATATTGATTTTATTTTCTTGGTCATTTGGTGAATTATATCTTCCTGTAGCAAATCTTGTAACTTCTTGTAGCAACACGTGTAACTTCCTGTAGCACTCTTCTAGCATGTATATACTTTCCCATATTTGCTAAAAAAGATTTGTTTTTATCCCTTAGGGTTGAATCATGACCCCTAGGCTATAAATCCAATATTGAGGAAGAATAAACACCAATTAGGACATGCCTTTTTAAAAAGTGGATTAGGCTTATTTATTTGAATTCATGCTCTTAGGATTTCAATTACAAATTGTTGTTCTTGCCTAGGACTAATTTCTTTTCAAGGTAATGTTTCCTTTTATGAAATTATTTTAGGATTTGATTTCATTACATTTACTCCATTACATAATGACATCGAAAGAAGGACACATTGTATGATGCACATATAGTGTCGATAACTCTTAAGTTTGTACAAACCTCGGGTTGATAATTAAAGTTGGTAGCCTTAGGAGTTGCAACATTCTTGTTGCAATACTGAGGGTCATCACTTTTTTGTAAAATTACACAATTTTGTAAGAGATCAATGGTTTTTGGACCATAGTAGCTTGTTTTAGGGAGTCCATGTTATTTGGACCATGGTATTTGATGATGTAACCCTCGATGTAATAGTACATATAGGGTAAAGTAATAAAGAAGAAAATCATATTAATGATCCAGATTAGTGTTATGGTTGTATTATGGTGATCTAGACTTTGGAGAGAGGTGAGACTTTGCGATTGAGTGCATAGAGGCCTCAGTCTATAGCTGAGTGCGCAAACAACCTATAGCTTAGTGCGTAGGCCAAGAACTATTTGTTGTACGAAGATTCATTATTATAAGCAACAATTCTTGTGGACGTAGCCCCACATTGGGGTGAACCACGATAAATTGGTGTCTTCATGTGTATATTTGCTTATTATCTATTATAACATAGCATGTTAGTATAGTTGCATTTTACTTTCAGTACAATGATGGTTTATGGTTTTATATCATATGTTTAAGTGGTTAGTATAATGTGGCAAAGTAATTTATGAATATTAAGAGTAAGGAAAGATAATAATACCACATCTCCACATCCTTCAAGACTACAAAAGCTTGGTTTTTCATCCTCCCATAGTCACTTTTGGTGAGTCTGCGATATGCTTGCAGGTCATTGCAGAAAGGGTCAGTGATTGAGGGTTTTGTTGGTGTGCAATATAGATTGAACCTGTGTCAGCACAAACCAAACCAACATAGCCACCCTAGATTGAAACGAAAAGGAATGGGCCCTAGATCCTCCTTATTGCTTGTCTCTAATAATATTGGATGATGATTTGATTCAAATTGTGCCAAAATTTCTAAATTAAAATGTAAGCCTTGTAAAATCCAGGTACTATGAATCAAGAACCAATCAAGACAAACAAAGATATGCCCACTTTCCCCACTCTTATTCGACCAGGTGATTCTCTTCCATTGGGTTTTATGTCAATTAGATCCCATTCAACTATCAAGTCCCCCATCCTTCCTCTGAAGGGTTCATGAATCATGCTCCCACCCGATTTTTCTAAATTGTATAGAATAATGTTAAAGTCACCTCCCACAATTTTGTTTTGCATTCATTGAGAATTTGTTGGAATCTCTCCTTTCCAACAAAGATGTGATCCAACAAATTCTCTTTTTACACTCTATTAGTAAGTATACAGAGTTATCCAAAAACATTCCCATACCCCCTGAGGTGCCTCAAGAGCTTTGCACAATTACTTAACTGTTTCTCCATTTTTTTTGCCACATTCAATATTTCACTTTCTTCTAACTTGGTTTCCTACAAAAAAAAAATTGAACGATTCTCCCTTTTTATCAAATATTTTATAGAGAGGGATTTTGATGGGCTGCCCATGCCCATTATATTCCGTGAAATTATTTTCATTATTTCCTTGGACGATTTTTATTCTTACTACCTCCCTCCATTGCTCATGTTCTATCCTTGATTGGAGACAGATTTAAAATTTAAGTGGTTTGGGGCTGCCTTCCCAATTTTTTGTTCTTCTCTGATTCATTTTATCTAATCACTTTCTTTGAGAGTATTCCTCTATTTTTTATGCTACTCTCTATTTCATGGCTACTTGTTTCATTAACCTAATTAATTTTTAGGCCCATATTCCTTGTTAGAAATTTCCACGAATCTCTAGATGGGTTTGCCATATTTTTGGGAGAGTTATTTTCCTTATGACTTGACCTATTCATTGGGATTCCTTCTATTTCCTACTCGAGATGATATCCATCCTAGGGTTAAGGTTTTGTAGATTCCCTTCCTTTTCAGGTTCTTCTTCTCTTGTCAATTCATGTATTTCACCTTCCTCTCAATCTCCATTTTTAGCTGCGTTCTGAAGAGGGCCATTGTTACCTCCTTGCATTGGATCTTCTCCATCATTTTCTCCTCGGGATTGGAGAACCTCTAAGGATTTGATGAGGTTAAAGCTACATTTGTTTCTTTATTTTGATGCAGGAGCATTCACCCCAAGAAAAATCATTGTATTTTAGTAGACATAGGGGGGTCATGTGTTTTAAGGAAGTTGGATTCCTAAGTCTCAAATTAATGTAATATTTAGGCTTTTAAGTGATTAGAATAGGAATTAATTAGATGTGTAAGGATGTTTGTAAATGCTCTCGAATAAAGGAGAACATGAGTGGTTAATAATGACAAGAGAGTTAGAAGTTAATTATAACTCTAAAGGTAGTTTCATGATTTGAGGAACTAGAGAGAGTTCCTAGGAATTAATTGAAGTTAGAAGTGGACATAGAGGACATTTAGGAGTCACTTCAATAGATCTAGGATTTGATCCAGAATTAGTTCAACAGAACCTTTCTAGTATAAATGTAAGCCTACGAGCAGAGTAAAAGGAGGAGTCCACTGATATTGAATATCAGGTCTGTGAGAGATAGAGAGTCTCAAATTTAATCATTTGT